>JAUMTS010732117.1:0-11889 GCA_032273385.1 Ophiopholis aculeata | reverse complement strand
TGTCTTTGACGATGCCATGTTGTTCTTTCACAAAATAAATCTTCATTGAAAAGTCATTTCTGATGACGTAAGAAGTAACCTTTTATGATGTTTGTAAAAACAAAGAATATTTTTTGCTGGTTCATTTTTGAATGAGGAATGCAAAATTTGATTCGATAATTTACGTTTTAAACCCACGTACTTGTTGGAGACCCCTTAAGCAAACAAAATACGTACCTGTCAGTGCCTTTCACCCACTATGAAACTCGGTAGAATATTTCTATTGATATATTTGCAGAAAGTTGTTTTGACAAATTGTCCCGCCAATATGCAGTAAAGGTTGATACATTATCGTGTGAAAACACATGAACTACATATTATTGATTTAGTTTTGAGATTATACGACATGCATACGATTATGTTATTATATTGCAACCACTATTTTTATATGCTAGTTTGGTTGTTTCCTGTTCTTTTTATGATGGAAATCATGTATGAATATATGAATATAACATTTTTAAATGCAAACCAGTGATTATTTCACCAGTTTCCATTTGTGTTAAAATTTCATGGGTACCACGTTATTGCATCAGATTGTTTTCATGGTTTAGTAGAAACATCAGAGAGCTAAAAGTTT
Organism: Ophiopholis aculeata; assembly: GCA_032273385.1. NCBI lineage: Eukaryota > Metazoa > Echinodermata > Ophiuroidea > Amphilepidida > Ophiactidae > Ophiopholis > Ophiopholis aculeata. The sequence goes on along the minus strand of JAUMTS010732117.1, from coordinate 11,273 downwards.
CAATAAGTTCATGAGAAAAACAGTTGCCAATTTGGGCGCAAGTCCTAAATTTGATTTGAACAGTGCTGTACATACCGATAATGTTGTATTGTTGTTGAACTTGTAATGTTTGTTCAGAAGAATATCTCTCGATATTAAAATCATTCATGTGGTTAAAGGCTAGAACAAATTCATTTTTAGATCACAAAATGGTCACTAGCTTATATTTTGACTTGATTTTTATGTTTTAATGTTATCAAAGGCTCATTTAAGATTTTTTAAATGCAAACTTTGTAAGGACTATGAAATAAAAACAGAACTTTTATTTCATATTTCATACTACTATGTTGATGAACCTCTTCAAGTTTGTAAGGACTCCGGCTTTGAAAAGTTTAGCTTAGAGGGTAATCATTGTTATGTTATGATTTAAAAATATTGTTGTTTTAATATGTATGTTTTATAATAGTTATGTTCTTGTCAGTGAATGAATCTTCTATGTATGACGATGTTTTATGATAAAATGTTGAGTACAAATTAAAAATCAACATCGACTTGCATCACTGAGGTCACGGATTTGAATCCGCGCTCGACCGTGTTTTTATATGCATTTGTTTGTCTGTTTGTTTTGATCCTCTTCTTTCCTTCCGGAAAATTCAGCAGAACAAAAAATACGTTTAGCTGGTAAAACCAGTTTTAAAGTCTCAATTATCAGCCATCCTCATTGATTGACTTTCTTGTTGACATTTAGTTCCCCAATCCATACTCGCTTCAGTTTCCTCTTATTTCAAGATCGGGTTTAGATTGGTCATAAAAGACTTCCACCACTTAAGTGTATTGGGTAGCAGCTTTAGTAATAACAACGGTTAAATATAAGTGCCAAATAAAATCCGCGTTTCTCAAGTAAATCCAGCTGATCGTTATGATTTACCAGCAGTGACTTTACAGCGATATGAGGTATCTGTTGGGTTTGAACATGCGCTATACAAGAACCAAATATTATTTTCATATTGCACCTGATTTCATGTCCTTTCAATTCAAATGAAAGGGAATAAACACACACAAGAAGTGTGGTTTATAAAAGTACTTATGTGCGCTAAAGTGCTTGAACTTGGAAGATAGGGCCAACTTTATTAATGCTACTGGCATTATGCATCCTGGATTATTTTACAATATCACGTGTATGTTAACGAACAACCAAGGGAATTTTCACATGAATATGTCAATTAGTTAATGGTACATAAATCACATACAGTGTACGGTGCTTTTCATTAAGATATAGATTGGCTTGGGGCAAATACAACTTATACAATATTACAAGGAAGTAATAGCACAAAATTGTATTTACGGCATAACATCACATACACAATGTTAGTCCAATTATCAGATTATTGCAGAAATGCCCAGAACCACACACTAGGCAAAGTCATTCTAAAGTAAATGGGTAAGACTCATAGCAAGCAATGTCAACATTGTATTCGTCATTACCAATGTTTGTTTTGCCTGATTGTACAATTTACTTTATTAACAGGAAACCATCCGTAAGCATGTAAAGGTACGGACAAGTTACGAGACAATCGCATGCCATGGTTCATATTCTCTAGATTCTTAATGTTGTTTAAGAGATCTCCCACTTCTTGTATGATTTCTACAGAATATGACCAAACCCTGATTTAAATTCGTTATTTTGGAATGATAATTTATCAAATGTTCTGAATATTTGTATACATCATAAAAGGTCGTTTCTAAAGCTCCAGAAATGTTCTTTTGTTGAAGTATTGTTAGGTATTATAATGTTAACTTACCCCATGCTTCTCTTACAGAGAGTTGATCATTGCAACACACTACGTCATATGTAGAGCATCTATAACGATTCAGCCCAAAATGTGCTATGGGGTGGTCTACCTGGTCTTTTTTAACCGTGCTTTCAGGATTCAGTGGACAAGTTCTGAACATGATTCTTTGTGTTTTTAATCTGTTACCAGCAAATCATGCCTTTCTCTCTCGTTTGTCCTTGATGTTTTGAGTATACTGTTAATTGTCTTGATCAAAAAAGTAATTGTATCAAATTCTAATTAATATACAGCGAATAAAATATCTTCTTACTATTTCCTATGTAACCATGGTATTAAATATACAAAACCATACTCATTACCATTGTTACGGACTATTAAGCTGTTAATTTGGAAGAACTTATTAATATGTAATTGAAATCAATCATATTCGAGATGTAATACAAGCCAAGCGTAACCCTTTAAAGAGGCATAATAAACTCTTTTTTTGATAAAGTTCATTCGCCTCTTCATTATTTAACAATGGTATCGATAGCCGGCCCTCAACTGGTATTGTTATGTTTTTTATTTGTCAAAAATAAACTAGAGCTGACTTCAAATATATCATATTCAAAATCATATTCAAAACCTTTGAATCTTTGATGAAAGGAGCAGAACAAAGACTCGCTGTGATTTCTTTGTTCTGTTCCTTTGATCGAATATGTGAGCTTGACTCGTGAAGCATGAAATTATATATTTGGAATCACGGTAGATATCCACATTTATGGGACACTATATTGATCTTTACAAATTAAGACAATAGTAGATATGGTAAATTATATTGAATAATCTGACGTCGTGTGTTTGATTTGTTTCATCGAGTAAAGAATGTGTTTTTCATTATTATAATCATTCGGCCCTAATCTTCATTTATTTTAGACAAATATCGGGCATCTATTAGCCTTCTCTTGACAGAATCAAATGCGTTTATGTAGTCTTACATGACAAATTATGACTATCTTAATCATTACTTTAATTTGCTATAACATCACTTGCTTTTATATGAATATTCAGAAAAGTGTATAATCCCTCATGTATTCTTATATTATTGTTCCCTGTTTGTGTCACCTTAAGTTTGATCTTAAGGGCAAAAAGCAGCACATATAATTTAAGCTATTTGAGGTTCTGATTCACAAGTTTCACACAATTTGGAATGGGACTTTACTAGAAATCTTTCTCTGTATGCTATTTTAAATAAAAGTGATTATGTTTTCTCCTCCCCGTCCCCTTCATTCCTTTTTGATCTGTTTAACGGCATTTCTCACAAAAGCAGCTTGACGCAGGTGTTTACACAAACTACTAAATTGTCGTAATAATGAGATAGAGTTTTAACAAATTTCTCACGACTTAATTTTTTGAGTAATGGTGGCTACGACCGGTATCCACCAATATTCAATGCCGACTGATGTTGTTGTTGGAATTGGCGGAAATCTGGTTCACCTGACCGGAAGTGGATGACCAGTCAGTCATAAGTAGGCGGAAGTTGGTGTCTTCCCTTAATCTTTTCAAGTCACTCCCTTTACGCTTCACGTGGATGGCCTCATTCACAACACGCTTGAACCAATTATCCTCCCTGTCTAGGACTATTACTCATTCTATGGTATGGGTGGAGTTAGCAGTTTAGTCCAAGTGGAGACGATGGGGCTTTAAGTGTCCACTCCAAACTTGTCAAGTTTGTCAGTCTTATCCTATTGAATTGTGTTCACGAAGTATGTTATGTGATCAATATTATGTCGATTCTTTTTCAATTTATGTTATAATACGTGGTATGCTTGTACACGCATTTTGTACTCAAAATTATTTTAGTTAGCTTGTCACAGAAGTGTTAAGCCAAAATTAAGTTGGTTTTTTTTGGTCACAACTTTAAAATAAGACAGTTTTGTTGAAAATCTCAACCATCTCCTTTCCAAAAATATATACTTTTTTATGCATTTGAATAATAGTTCAAAAGATACAGCTCTCGATAAATTCAAAACACTACTTCGTTGATTTCCCCCTTAACAAGACATATTTATCTTTAAAGGTGAATTCTACTCTTTTTTTCCTGGTTCTGCGGCTGGGGGTTTGGGTTTGGTGGGTTGTATTGCTTATTATTTGTGTGTGTTTATTTTTCATTGATTGTTTGATGTTTTTTGCATCCCTTTAAATTTACAGAATTTTACACTATTGAGTTGGTTGGCTGTTAGCCAATAGTAATAAATATATATTTGCATTCTGGTCGAAGCACCATTTCACCAGTTCGTGAGTGATCGACTTAAAATCTATATGCCATGGTGTAAGTCTGAAGTTGATATTCTATCTACTTATATAGTAGTCAGAAAGTACTCCAATGGGAATAATAATTGCCCAACTCTCATTTATCATATATATGTTTCAAGTTTACTACAAAATTGATATTTTTGGAAATATGATGCATCCGAAATGGGCATAGGCTTTTTGGACACCCGTATAAGTCCAAAATATTATTTTTCTTATTAAAATCTAAAAAGGATTGGAATAACTACCCCTATAGAGGTTTAGTTTACTTTCGTAACATTGCTTACTCAGAAACGGCCAAAAGTACCCTATAAAGCTAAAAATATAATAGTGTCAGCTGCGTTCGGGATAATTCATATTTTAGAATAATGCATAATGCATAGAGTTCGTTACTAAATATACTGATGAACGTGTGCTTCTTTTTAAAAACAAGTATTGGACCCTTAAAAGCCAAGCTGCAATGATTGATTAATAATGAGTGTATGGAGACCATGGCAATACGTTTACCACCTGGACTAACACCGTTTAACTGTGATTTCAAGCTCCGCGAAACTCTCTTGCTACTGGTATAAATGGTTTTTAAAGCATTGTGCTATCTTTTCTCTTAAAGGGGCAGTAGACAATGTCTACTAGACATGTTCAACATCATCCCCCCAATTTTTTCCAAAAAATTCGATATTTTTGTACCATTAGAATCGTATTTGAAAGTTTTTCAACCATGCCAATTCTTATGTTCCAATGTGATGTACTTACAAAGAAAAAGACTTTTGTACCATTATTTAGTTTTCGTTGTCGACACCGATAACTAAAGACCTATCTTGTCGCGGTGAAATAGTCTCATTTCCAATTTATGCATCCTACACAGAAAACTACTAAATGCCTTTATTAAGCACTTTTAGGAGGAATTTTTATATTTTCTTCTGTAAACAGTAGTTGTGAACGAATTTCAACATATCTTGTGAGTTTCAGCGAAAAAGAATATACAAAAATATTGTCTACTGCCCCTTTAACAAATTTGCTCTTATTGTTTTGCTATTGAAAATATTATATTTACAGGCTATATTTACAAACTGAAAACTGAGACTTTGAATTAAAAGGTTCACGTAATACGAGACACTATATTACGCAGCAAGTTTGTTATAACCAGCGACGTTCTACAACATGGAGTGACCATGCAGTAACGTTTACAGGTACTGGTACTTTAAACAATGAAGGGACGACAACAAAGAGCTAAAATGATACGAGATGATGGAGTACCTGTTTAATACCTCCAAAGCTCCGTACTGCACAGTTTATCGAACTTAAAGTAACCATAGTAGCTCATAGTATAGACACAGGGTTGTTATGTAAATGAGCCATACGTCGCCAAATAGTAGCCACAGAGTAGCCACAGAGTAGCTATGTAAATGAGCTCTACTTCGCCGGTTATGAGTGAATATTCATGTGTACTTGCTCTTTCTTTTAACAGAACACTGATATCAAGTACTACGGAATGGAGTGTGATGACAATGAGACATTTTACATTCTAACACTTCTTGGTGCAGTTACCGAATATATGCATAATGTGTTAACAGAACACAAAGGTAGGTGGGCTTGGTGGGGTAGTTGTTGGTCTATGCATGGTAGAGTAACATAATTATTCCGCAACTGTAACAGAACACAACGGTACCAACGTCGTTTTTGGTAAAATAATAGACCAGTCTTTATTAAGAACATAGGAGAGATATGGGTAAATTAATAATGAGGGCTTTCAGATTGTCTTTACTATAAAGTGGTATTGCACTGGTAAACTGTTTGTCCTTATTAGGAAAGTAAACATGTTATATGCAAAACAATATTTGCATCATACAATTTACAACCTTTTCATAAACTTTTTCAGTCTTATTTTTGGCAAAACGATAAAGAGAAACCGATATTAATTGCTCAAAATTTGTAGTCATTGGGATTATTTTTTAAACAGTACTCGTCCTGCCATTATCTAAATGTTGTATCTAATTTACATTTCAGGCAAAGTGTTGGTGCATTGCATAGAAGGCTACAGTCGGGCACCGACCATTGTCGTAGCTTACCTTATGCTATACAAAGATATGGATATCAAGTGTGCGTTGTCTAAAGTGAAACAGGCTCGGGAGATCAGACCGAATCTGGGATTTCTTCAGCAATTGTGTCAGCTTAATGAAGAGATTCGGCAAAAAAGACTAGAAAACCAGTCATTTGGAACTTAGCAAATGCCAATGCAACTTGCCTCATGGCGTACACTATGACTACCTGATATATGTTAAGGATGTCACTCTTGGCTGTTGGCAGATTATACCAACTTTAGAGATGTCTTTAGGTATTCGATCGTGACTTATAATGGACAAATAATAAATGCGCAATTGCGCATATAGATTTGTCATTGAAACTTGAGACAAAAGCAATGCACGCACACTGGATGTTGGTGCGTCTAATGCAGAAGGCCCGCGGGGCCAAATTCATTAGACAAGTATTAACATCCAGTGCAAGTGCATTGATTTGTCATACTTTTGAGCAAGAATAAATGCAAATTTATTAACTTAATTCATACATGACAGAAAAAATTGCTCATATTTGTGATTATATATATACCCTGATCTCAGATTTAACCTAAGGTGACTTAGAGGGGATTACTACCACCGGTTCGTTTGTGCATGGCCACCGTGCACCTTTTAAGTACCACTGTCTGAAGGACAACAAGAGTATTACCAGACTACCACCGTAGATAATCCCCTACCCCTACCATAGGTGATCAGCCAGCAAGAATACATGTTTTTTCTGGCCCCTTCCTCAGGTCACGGTGTCAGAAGGTGTAAATAAATAATGTAATGTCAGTGTGTAACATTGTCATTTTGTTTTTGGTATAACTATGGTTACTTTGTAATTGACACTCAGTTTTATTACAGTCTTACATCATAGAGCTACAATTAGTTACCATAGAGCTACAACTAATTGTAGCTCTATGCTTACATGTAGTAATCGTCAATAAAAGAACGGAGACAGATTCATTCTAATACAGTATTAATAATTTATTTCAGATATTGAGTCATTGCCATACTTATTCCTTTTACAAAACAGCTGTTAAATAAACCTTGGGTAATAAGACAAACAAATTACTAAATAACATGACATAAATATAAATTCCTTTAAATACTAATTATAGGGAGATATAACCTTCATATTTTCTTACGCAAATACCCTAATTTTTCTCAAATTTTACATGATTGTGTTCCATATTTATGATTATAACTATCATCTCCCAGCGAAGGATTAAGCAACTGACTAACTCTAATTTCTTAAAATTTGGGATTTTGTATATCTTATCAGGATCCGATAAAAAACCAGGTGTGGTGTTGAATAGAAAGGGTTTATTAACAGAATACCGTTTTAAGCCGTGTAAATATTTTTTGCCGCAAATTGGGCTCACACAATAGTTAAATAACTAATAATTAAGATCAGTTTACGCCAAATCTATTTCTGATACAAAACACATCATATTTGCACACCCGTCATTCGATTGTCGGGTGTTACGAGACACTCAATCGTGACTGCGAGTATAATTGTATAAGCGTATACTTTATATTACGGCGCGCGGATACGGCATTTAACTCCGTACGTCTTAGGGACATTATGAGACGCGTCTTACTTTGTATGTTTAACCATGGAAATTGTAGGTTGAACTGTGGTATCACTGATTATGTGATGTATTATTACATTTGGAATATATGCTATTTTCACATGCGCCCACGCGACATGATATGCGCGTGAGCAAAACAGCTGATACTAGCGTATGCGTTCAACAAGACATCACGTTCAAACTCAAAAGTAAGCAGCAGTTCTGTAATGAGTATCACATTCATCATTTTTAATTGTTAATTACTACAAAAAGTAAACGCTATCCTAAGTACAAGATATGTAAACATTTATTGACACACTTAAACTGAAAGACATGGTAGCTTGAATATTGCCAACAACACTATCGAAAAAATATAATTTATATCTGATATACAAATATGTAAAATATAATACATTTACTGACAAACTTAAAGTACATGACGTAGTACTGATTAGAATCTGTTAAGAACTGTTACACAAAAGCATCAAAAGTATAATCCTACTGTTTTCACTAAACATGCTTATAACATTTGTTTTTAGAACAAATCCGAAAACTGTAGTTTGTAAGGTTAAATAATTTAAAACATTTCCAATTTCAAACATATCTTTGTTTTTCTTAAACATTTTTTTCTAAAACTAGAATATCTTAAGATACTATATGTACTGATGTTTTTATAAACTTATTTCACAACAGCTCATTAATTATAGTATGCACATATATTTCAACTGTCTCTGAGTAAAACAGACCATACTTTTAATGATGACAATATAAAGTTAATAAAAACTGAAGCACTGCTATCTCTACCACTGCCTGTCACATCGATGATCTTGAAGGATTATTTATTGGGGTAAAATAAATAATAAAGGGAAAATTATTAATTATGATACATTGTAACATTATATGAAATGTTTATTGCATTGAACTTTGACTGGCCTTTCTCTAGGAAATGGGAAATGGTGACCGAATTAAACGCCATAGGAAACATGGGTTAATAGATTGAATCGTTTACCTACATGATCACGAAATATTTGTATGATTATCAACCTTTTCTAACTTACATAGATATTTTGATGAATGTTTTTCAAATCCGTGTCAATATGCTGGCTTCTGTTAGGATACTTTAGCATTATCCAATAACAACCTAGTCAAATGTCAACTGTGTATCAAATGCATTAGTTTTATGACTCATTCACAACTAGTCCATATGAAAATGTGAGTTATTTCTGATTAGCCACAGTTTTCAAGACAATTTTAAAACTCGAAATCCCTTGTATAAAATCATCACAGTTCTAATCGTTTAGAAACGTTCACACTTTGTGCAAATAAACAGAAACTCAGTGCACCCGTGAACTGATTTCGTGGTAAAATAACCAGTAAGCGTACCTGGTAAAATAAACATTTTCCAAACAAGTTAGTTTAATATCCGACTTACATTATTCAGCCCGGTCACTGGCGATCAGGGTTGAACAAGATCAGTACAAGTATATAATTGACTATATTAGCTTAAGAAAATGATTCTTCTTCGTTAAGCATGATAGGCGTGTGTAATGCAGGACAATATAATAGTGGTCTGAACCTAAAATCAACAAATAATCTCATAATTTCACATTTAAACTGCCTTGGTCCCAGCCGGGAATTTAACAATATTTCTCTGTATCATTTACTGTAACAAACAAAAGTGTTGCAACCGTGCACAGAAGAAAACACTCACAAAATATGATTCTTCAAAATTCACAAGCCCTGGCTCAATGACCCTGTCTATCTATGTTGGTTCTTTTAGTTGGCACATCCTGTAGATATTTCTTGACTGATGTCACATCTGCTATAATCAGGCTGCCATCTGTCGGCGAGAAATTCATTCCGAGGGGATTCCACAGGCTCCTGACGACGCAACCCAGCAGTCTGTGTGTGAAATATTGAAAGGAAATGACATACGATTCAGGGTGTTACTAAGGCACGTATAAAGCCAAATGTAGGTCCCATAGCCGGTATCTTGGTCGTAGGGGCAGTGGGTGTAGGGTTCCACTGGGCACGGCATGTGAAGGGTGGTGCCCATCTCCTCTCCCTTCGCCGCCTGAACCTTCAACAGCTCTAAAGAGAGTCGGGTACCCATTTGCTGCTGGGTGGACAGCGAGAGTTTTCCAGTCACCGAATCTGACCCTGTGAGGACTCGATCCGAGTACCTTCCGCACCGTAAGCGAGCGCCTTACCACTAAGCCACGGCACCTCTCGACAATTTAAACATGAAGCGACGGTTTAAACGAACAAATATGTTTCTGTCTTATGTTACATGAACAATCAAAACCCTAGTGTATTATTACAAACTCTTATTATGTCAATTTCCTTTAGTGAAATCGACATTAGTCGGTTAGACGCGGATGAATTGGTTAATTCTGATTACAGATTTTCCAATCGACATAATGTCAATTTCCTAAATTATGACAGCATATACGCCCCATATAGCCAAAATTAGCTCACAAAACCCCAAAGGTCTGAATAATTGCAAAATGAGTTTTGTCCTTACAAGTTCCTTCTATGAAGTACCTGAATTAACATATTACCAAAATTAACCACTGCGAAATATGGGAAAAATGTGACCATTCTTTAAACTGTCTCAAAATATTTCTCAAAACAAAAGAAAACTTAAGTATTTTTGTAGTCACACAGACTCAGAAAATGTATAGTTTGGCCTTTCTGTGATGTATTGCGCACAAAGGTCAACGGTTAAACTTGTCACCCATAGGGCCAACCTTTATTTTTCAATTTAATCAAAATGGTCTCAAAATGTTCCTCCTGCAAAAACAATTTACATAACAATTGTATTAATACTTGAACAAAAACACCTGGGTGTAAGTAAAAAAAACCCCTAATTTTATTAGGTTCTTTGAGACGAACATTTTGAGACAATTTTAAATAAAACCAGAACTTCTTTACAAATTTGACACCTGTCAAGCTCAATATCATTCGGCAGGGGTTGATATCGGTATACTTTTAGTATGTGAATAGGTACGTATGCGCAAGAAGTCAATAAGTCATATAGCAGCTTTAGGTGTAAGAAACATGGGAATATTACTGATTTTTAAATTAGAGTCTTTAAAACGTGTTTTTCAGGCGGTACAATTTAGCACCGTCAGCAATGTAAGTGCAAGAAGTAGGTAAGTCTATGATTATGAAAGATTCCAAGATGCTGATCCAATTTGACAAACTTACTGTGGACATTTCGATGGTAACACCTCGTTTCGTCCGCTTTCGTTTTGTCCGCCGTCGATTCGTCCGCGTTCGATAAACTGCAAACACGCAAGTCTATATTTGACATTTTGAGAATCAACATAAAAGTTCAACTTGGCTGTACCCGTTACTTTGTGAGTATATAGGTGTGGCAAAATAAAAAAAAAACATCTTTCACGTCCCCTTCCGCTTCCTTTTTTGAAAATTTTGCAACTTCCTTTTTTTGAAAACTTTTAGTCATAATATAACTTCTTTTTAAAGATGTTACAGAAGTTTAAACTTATTATTATATATAAACGTGTTGGCGAAGCGGTGTGCAACCTTGCAATAACTTTCCAGTACAGGGTTAA
>JAUMTS010732006.1:0-11895 GCA_032273385.1 Ophiopholis aculeata | reverse complement strand
GGAAGCGTTAATTGCACTGAGCATGCTCAGTTGGGCTGTACCCCATCATTGATGTGAATGCGTCAATCACGAATATCATCTACAGATGCTCTTATCTTATCCCTAGATGTGTGTGATCCAGTTACCAGTGAGTTATGTAATCACTTCACTGGTGAATACTTTGTATTTTCTTCAATGACGGTATTAGGACCCGGATTAGGACCTTCGTTTCAGATACTCAACCTTATGTTTTTAATCATGTACACCGTTCTTGTTATGTATCACAACTTCACCAGCGGTTTCTTTCTTTTTGATATTGTCATTTCAGCGAAGCAATTTATACGTATATTATCATTATTACATTTAGAGATTTGATATGTATTGCTATGCAGCAATTCATTTCCACAAGCTTAAAACAAAATCATTTTGGATAAGTCGCAATTAAAATTGTAGAATGGGCAAATGAATATCAAATGTTGGACATATTGATAGAATATCTGTATAACCATGGTAACTTGACGGACAGGGAATGTTGAGAAATCGTTGTGTAAATTAACACTAAGTTGATTGCCATTTTTGTGATGAGATGGAATTAATGAGAAAGTGATGAATAAAATCAGGTGGATAAAGATGAACCCGGGGGGGGGGGGGAGGGGGTGTCTCAGTACAAATGTGTACATGGTTGTGACTGCCAAAATGTGATGCAAATTAACCATTTGGTATACTGTTGAACCCTTTACCTAGGGACCTAGAGGGGAGATACCAGAATCTAAACATTTCCGTGTAATGGCGGCATCAGCATGGAGCTGTAATTGGGGGTTTCAGATCCTTGCTGACCATACAGGCGGGGATGAACGCAAACATACTGCGCCAATGATCGGGGTGAAAATGTGAGCATCAACCAGGCGTGCATTGTGGGTTTGAAGGTGGTTAATGTAATGGGGCAGACATTTGGTATCTCAGGTGCTAGGTCTGTGTGTTGAACCCATCGCAAAAATTGATTGAAGACATTTATTTTTTTAATAGATTTTATTAAGTTTGTTGTGAAATAGTTCCCATTTTCATTAATTTGACTAAGTTCAAAAATTCTGAAAAATAATGTGAAACCATGGTGATTTTTTTGCTTAAAAATTTTTGATCTTAGAATGGGTCTCTTTTTGGTAACAGTTTAGTATAAATATGGTGAATATGTACCCCCACTTGGCAGGCTTTTGGAGATACTTCCCTACCCGCAAACCATATTGAATACACCCCTCCGGGATGAACATTGTGTCTGAAGATCCATCTCCTGTTAATATCGTCTTGGTTATCATCATCAACATTATCTTCATCATCATCACTACATCCTCTTTAACCCTCTCCACGCGGATGTTGAAAGCAGACGACACATCACAAATTTCAAACTTGTTCAAAAAATGTCAAAATTCAAATTTTCATTACCATATTCAGATTCAGCATTGAAAATGCATTCAAATGATTAACAATAAGCCTTGTATTGATTCAGTAGTTTCTGACATCCCATTTTGATTTTGTGAAAAAAATTAGAAATTGTCAAATTTTGTACACTAAAATTGCAGCCATCGTGTAAAGCATTAAGATATTAGCGCCTCCAGTCAAAATACTAGTACTTCCTTCGTTTACTCGTTAGTTTATAGCCTTGATCATGGTAATGTCAAATTATTGATATGTTGATGGGCACTTGAAGTTGATTAGAATGAGGAATCGGAAACGAAACTCCTTAACTATGAATTTTGTATATCTAGCTATGAATAATATGGCTGAGAAATACTTTTGCAATGTGTGACCACTAATTTTTTTAAAGTAAGTTGCATATTTTTGTAGTAAAGCGGATAAAGTAATCCTTGGCCTGTAGCCAGGTTGTACCCTCAAATCAGCCAAAAGGTCCCATTTTGTATCACTAAACGGGTCAAAATGGCACCCAAATTGCTGAAATTGGGTGTATTTGGTTAAGATTGCTCAAAAAAGCACCCAATCTGGGCAAAATTGTGTGTTTTTTAATGTCAAATTATTGATATGTTGATGGGCACTTGAAGTCGGAAACGAAACTCCTTAACTATGAATTTCGTACATATATAGCTATGAATAATATAGCTGAGAAAAATAATTGTACTTTTTCAATATGTGTCCACTAAATTTGTTAAAGTAAGTTGCATTTTTTGTAGGAAAGCGGATGCAGTAATCCTGCTTTTAGTTCTGAGACTGGTACTCAGATTTGATTTGGTCGGGCCGGGGTGTGCCGCTGGAGGCTCAAAACCCATACCCATTTCTAAGGGTCATTTTGGCAGAAAAAGTACACATTTCTAAGGATTTTTCTTCTAAAATTGACAAAATTTTAAGATTTTTTCCGGGGCTTGCATGCGAGCCCTGGAAAATGTGGGCTTATAAAGCATGTTTAACGCCGTTTTCAGGAAAACTGGATCCATGTTTAGAGATTTAGCACAAAATCATACCCCATGTTAAGGGAATTTTTTGCAAAAAAGTGACCCATTAGAGCAGCACACCCCTGTATACCAGGCGAGTACCCCCCGGGATTCTGGTATGGCTGTCTTGTGCTGGTTTGGATCTTCTATTTGATTTGATCCATTTTAGATCGTTGCTAATTATGAAAAATTAAAATTAAAAAGTTTTGGCAACTTTTTCGGTGCTGGTCTCTGGCATAGGGGTTCTGCCATTTGTGTATGGTATGTGTGCAGTGATCAAGACCCTCTTTTTCCAGGTTTAATTTTTGAAAGCTTTTTAAAAGTTCCTGTTCATTTTTGGTATGTCAGAATACTCTTATTGGATTTGAAATGGCCAACTCTTTAAAGCTTACATGTATAGCAGTTGGAGCAGGATTACTATTTTCTTTAGTTTTAGACTTGCTATAATCATAATAATTCCTTTTAGCCTCCGGCAAAGTACAGAGCATATCTTAGAGTTTCACACAACTGGTCGGGTCGTTCTTATTATTTAAAACTTTGGAGAAGAAAACAAATTGACGGACACTACCACTTGCTGCTGTCCATCATCTATGCTTCTTGCCGCGGGTGATGCTAGTCTCTCATTGCAGTTGATTAATATTAGTCTTACTTATAATGCATCCTGCCAAGATTATGTCAGAGTCTAGCATTCTAAATTACCAATTGAATCTTCGCTATGTTTATAGTGCTTCTAAGTTACACAATTTTGTTAAGGTATTTTGTCTTACTTTTTATTCATGTCATTCAAGTTGAATTTTAATTATTTTCTCATGAAGCTTGAAGATCAGAATGCGTAATGTAAAACTTGTTTCCTTTTATTTATAACCGTTGCATAAAGTTGCCAACAGAATGTACACATTTTGAATATAACACAAAAATGAACATTTACAAAAAAAAAAAAAAATGGTTTTCATCATAATATTTTGGATTCAAGATGAAATATACAAACTTATGTAAGTGAGACTAGTGTTTGTTTGTCCATCAGTTTTAGAGAAAACATTTAATAATTTGAAAAATTCTGAAAGATATTTTTTCTAAGTATTCCTTTAGCCAAGACATAATATTATCAAAAGCTTTCATCAGTTCATAATAAGGACCCCGGGCCTGGGAGGGCTACATTTAATCAAATCTAGAAATACAGAAAAATCAATATAAAATATTGTATGAATCTTAAGTTTGGTCTGCGTTCCTACACTTAAGTAACCGAGCGCTGCTAATAATACATTTGGCAGGAGGATAGGAGTTAAATTTCCAGTGATAATTAACAATTTGCCCTTTAGATTTGAAAGTATCTCTATATAGGAAATGTCTTCTTTTTAATTTTTTCTAGTTTGACGATAGCCATGCAGGAAAGGAACACGTTTTAATGTGAATATTGTAGATGTGAAATGGGGCCACAGACCTGAGTTAGGGGTTGATAAAAGTTGACTAAATTTACACATTTTTAATTGTGGTTCGTATAATTACATTACATATTTTGTTGCAGTAATTTAAAGCCATTACCAGTATAACTTATTATATTTATTGATAAAAAACTCTATAACTGTGTAGTTTTTCAACTAATAATTTGAAGTAAGTATGGAAAGAGAAGAAATTCACCTTTTCAATGGTGTTTGCATGTATGAAATCATAGAAATACTCCAACCAGATGTAAAGTTATGATTAAAAAAGGGCAAAATTGTGACTTTTTTAGGCCTCTTATTGATTCATTTTGAGTATATAACAGAGGGTGATGTAGAATTGATATGTGTACAATGCATCCAGCAATTAAAGAAATGTTTCGTGGACACACAAATGCATCTAATCGGAAATACTGCTTCGGATAATAAGAAAACTTACTGGACCCAAATGTAAGTAAGCTTAGGTATGGTCTGAAAAAAAGCAGCTTAATTTGCAAATGCCAAGGAAGCTCGGTAGTTGAGTGAGTGTGTAATTTGTGACAAAATGAAGTGTATCCTACAATCTGTCCACAAATTTTCTTCTTTTCAAATTCTGTGGCACACGGCAAGTTTAATTTGTACAACTAAGCAAGCCGAGTGAATCGATAACGCAAACAACCATTGTCCTATATGATGAGTTATTGAACTCTACCGGTGCTGAATTTGGCAGCCCAGTATCCGAGCGCGGCGGTCCTCGTCATGAGAATCAAGCCAATTCTTTTCATTTGGTGTGCATTCTTTTTTCCCTTGCTTTTATAGTTTAGTGACAGGCCGTGGGTTCTTTGATGTCTGATTAAATTTGCCTGTGATAATAGGACAATCTTGGCTGGTATAGTTTGATGGGAAAGGAACATGAAAGATTTCTTGTACGTTATTAAGAAATGTGGCAGTGCTTTAGGTGATGTGGTTCTACATGGGCATTACTTATAACATGAGTAACTCCCTGCTTTACACGACGCTGGCTGCAAAATATTGAGTGTACAAAAGTTTACAATATTTTCGTAAAATCACAGGACTAAACCAATACTAGGCTTGTTTATACTCAATTGAAGGCATTTTCATGCTGGATATGAATATGGTACTGAAAATTATTATTTTTCAACAATTTGAAAAAAAGTTTTAAATTTTGACGAGTCGTCTGCACTCATCATTCACGTGGAGAGGGTTAATATCATGAGCTAGTAACTATCTGCGAACATTACTATATATATAACATGAGCTTTAGATCGGTAAAATAATGTAGCGCTTTCTCCGTATTGCCGCAGTAGAACAAAAACTAATGATGTACCATTCAGCAATAGAAATACCATGGGTGCACAGAAATACATCCAATTGGAAACTGCACTTGTTCCTGTAGGGAAAAAAGAGATATAAATAAATGAAAAAAAAAATCAAAAATGTATTAATTAATCAAAAGATATAGGTTCAAAATGTTTTATATGAACATGTTTATTTTTCCCAAAATTTTCTTTTAAAATGGTGTAAATGTTGGTATCTGTATAAATATGAAGAATTCTTCAAAAATGTGTCATTTTTGGACAAAATTGTACACCTATCCAGGCCAATTAATACATGTGTGGGTCACTTTTTCTTCACATCCCTACTCAAATTTAACATACCCTCCCCTTTCTCAATCTCTCTTGAGTAATTTAAAATCTGTGCATGTATATAATAATGCAAATGAGTACTGTATGATAGACTAAAAGAGAACGCAATAAGTACGTGTCGGACAGGAAAGGGAAAAAATTGCTTGTTTCTGAGAGAAATTATATCTAAACAACTTGTGGCTAGCTATCCGGGCAGGCAGGCATTGATTACATTATCAACCCAAGTCGTTGTTTGCTTAACATTTTGCGCAAAACGTGAAGCAATTGCTTGATGAGTAGCGACTGACCAACGGATAAGGGGTGGAACTCGGGGAGGAACTCTTCGAGCGCACCTGAAGACGTACGGCCAAGATGCGCCAAGTGGTTTAGGTGAGAGCTGGAGGAGGGATGGAGGGTCCTGGACAGGAAATACGACACGTTACGAGTGCCGTCAGTGCAATTAGCAGCGATCTTTTTTCAAATGCGAGACTTTTGGTAGATATATTGTTAATAAGATATGGACATGCATGCATGTGCGTGTTTTCTTGTTTTATGTGATGTTGTAGAACATAGATTTTGTAATTGCCTTGAAATTGTGGCTTGTTGTAAGTCAAATTGTCAGAATCGTACATGGAATTACTAATAAGGCTATGATTTCCGGAGAACTTTTCCTTTTTTAAAAGGAAAATAACTTGATGACTTCAGTAGGTTTCTCTTCTCACCAAGTCAACCACCTTTTGCAAATTATCAACGAAGCTAAGGTGGTGAATTTTTAGATTGTCATGTAAAAAGCAAGTATCCCTTATGAATATGTATAGGCTGATACTTTTATAAAAACTTTTTTCAATCGTTTTAAAAAAAACAACACCCAACATGTTTAGTAAAAAAGAGTGAAAAATAGCAGGTTCAAAGTCACATTTGAAAAGAAATGATGCATTTGATGAATCGCAAATTGAAATGTAATTGTTAGTTTCAACAATTTTATAATCTTAATCAAACCTAACAATGTTTAGAGAAAACAGATAATGCCGTCGACATTACTATACGTGTGGGTGGGGTGAGGCAAGATTAATTAGCATTTTACAGGCAAAATATGGATCAAAACGAGATAGGATTTCATCTTGGAATGGTCTCCGATTCGTCGTTGTGCCCATAAGCTGGAAACCCCATACTCCTTCATAGCCCTCAAGTAGTCCCTGTGTTTTGCATACAATTTACGCTGATGATGCTTTTTGAGACTAGTGGCTGCTGATTTAGTGAGTTGGTTTTTGGTGAGTTAAATTTTTCTGGAGTTCATTTGGAGTTACTCATGTGATGTTCATGGTAAGACTGTCTGAGTTTATTGGTATGGGAATTTTGTTCAGTATATCATGTTAAAAGCATATCTACGCATTTATTTTTGTAAATATTTTAAAGTGCCTTTATTTATCTCTGAGATGTAATTCAACATAAATTGTACAATTGTGTGGTGTTTGATTATGGCAGGATATCGGGCTTTTTTGTCTAAATAAACCATTTCTCAGTGATATCTTTTAACAGTTTTGTCAAATAATATAATGAAATCCTGTGTCACCACTCATTATAGGAAACAAACTTTATCTTTATCCAAACAGTATGTATTTTCTATAGTGCAGTTTGGATTTGGTGTATGAAAAAGTGTGATCAAAGATTATAAGCAAAATTGTAGAGCGTATCTTAGAGCCCTGGTTCAGCATGTTCAGTGCTTATGCCTCCATTTTAAACTCCAACTCCAGGCACAAACCCTCTTGAGCTGATTCAATACTCTCCAATCTTATGTAAGCCCAACGATGATGATATTCGCCTAGTTATGATAGTTTCAGTTTTAATAACACTCAAG
Organism: Ophiopholis aculeata; assembly: GCA_032273385.1. Classification (NCBI taxonomy): domain Eukaryota; kingdom Metazoa; phylum Echinodermata; class Ophiuroidea; order Amphilepidida; family Ophiactidae; genus Ophiopholis; species Ophiopholis aculeata. Next base: position 4,553 of record JAUMTS010732006.1, on the reverse strand, counting down.
AAAACCATGCTTGAGAAGGCTTCAGGGAGACCGGATCTTGCCTCGTTTAACCGACAACGAAATCAGATGCCTCGGGACGTACTACATGTATCTGTGCTTCGCTATACTTGAACGGTCACAGATTGGGTTTCATACATACAAATTTTACATACCAAATGAAGGAAAAGTCAGATTTTAAAATTCCAAAGCATTTTTGCCCCCAATTTTTTCCTGTTGTTTAGTTTATATAGCGGCGAGTACTTGGCTTGTCTTATGAATTAGTGAAGAGTCTACTTAGCTGGTATGTGATAAATCATAATTTTCTGCTCTTATTTAGTCAAATAATCGATACAATTTTCTTCCCCCGGCCAAGCAATATTCACTGCTTATCTTCTATAAAAGCACTATTCAGTTTTGTGAATGTCATGGTGAATTTTGAAGTGACATTAATTTTTAGAGTTATTTTTCCCCAGGAGCAAAAGCAAAACTTTAAACATTTTGCCAATTTAGTTTCTGCATTCAGCCGAGACAAAGTTTTAACTAGCTAGACAAATTGTTGTAATGTTTTTTTTAATTTAAAGTAATGCAAGTAGGCTATTTTCAGTTCAGTATACGTTTTAGTACTCACTAGTAAAACATAGGGCTATTTGAAATACATCAGGTATGGACCAAAATGACAAATGTTTAATGTCATCAAAGTGTCACCAGGAATGGACCAAAATGACAAAACTTCTTTTCTGGCTCTAATGTTGTAAAAATAGACAACACACATTTCAAGTTTCGACAATTTATTCAGTGTATCACATAGGGGTGTATCTTTAAATTGGGTGTATCACAGTGTGGCGTATCATGACTGTAATTTTATCAGAAATTGAACCACTGAAATATAGGGTGAATTGCATCAAATATGAAATTTAATTTTTGTATAAATATTTGACTTTTCCTTTGTGAAATAAACTATAGGTATGAGACTTCCCTCCTACACATTTAGTACTATAAAGTCTTGATCAAAATAATGTAATAGATTGACAAACTAATATGTCACTATAAGTGTGTTTTTATAACAAAACTGGAAATTAGTCGTTTAATTTGTTTTCTGGATAATAGGTCATCCAACTTCAGGTCATGTGACAGCAAAGTATTGTAAGGTAACCCTGATTTTAAGTTTCTCTCTAGTACGGGCACTCTAATGGAATGGTGGATTCTACTTGCATTATTCCGTAAGCTTCTCCTGTATTATTCTTCAAAAAGAAAAATGATTCTTCCCAACAACTCTCACCCATTTAGACGGATAATAGTGTGTAAGGTCAGTTTCCATTAGGCTAAATTAATACCTTTTCTGGTATTGCCCAGAAAATAAGCTCTAATAGAAACACGCTATAGTATCTATGTGATACTCTTTTTTTTTGTAAATTCTGCAAAACGTCACTATTTATTTTACCCGAATAGAAATGCATGATGCATCACTATGTGATACAACGGACAACTTGCTTAAGTGGTGCAATGAAAATGGTACACATCCCCACCCTTTCATGATTAAATGACTCACCACTCCCTTTTCCCATACAACAGACATTCTATCTTCTACACCGTTGACTCCGTTGGGGATTTGTGTAAAGTTGTCTTTTCCCAACGCCTTCTGATCTGATGTGAAAGTGCAGTTATCTGTTCCTGTAAGCTGAAGATCGTTGCTGAAGAAATTGAAAGAAAGATTAAGGAGAAATATTACTTAAAGTCGAAGTACAAAGCTACTAGCTTCTCTCAAATTCCTTTAATTACACCAATGAGTCCTTGAATTGGTCTTTGATCAAATGGTTATGAAAGAGAAAGGAGAGTGCATTGCAAACTAGAACAATACTTAACAAGCAGAGATGGATGAACCCAAGAAATAAATCTAGGAATATCCGCCTCTACCGGGACTTGAACATGGACCTCCTGATTACAAGTCAAACGTGCTAATTATTTAACCACACAGGATCCCTGATAAGATAGGGCTTTGAACACTGTAGTAATCATCGAGCAGTCACAGGTAAACATTACAAACAGTAGTACATTACCTATTAAATTGAAGGTAAGAGTCACAAAACGCCCACTGAAACATTTAAACATTGTAAAACAGTCAACTCGAATGCCTTTGGTCCATGAACAACCTCAAAATGTATCAATTTGGAAATATCTTACTTTAATCCTCAAGTCCAATGTTATTTTCTTTGACAATAATTTCCTACTCCAAGCAAGAGCTCAAACAACTCAAAACAGACAATCAAACCTCTTGTGTAAACTCAAGTTTAGTACATAACATAACACAACTTGTTTTCCAAGTGATAGCCTTTGTTTGTTTGAGTTTGTTTTAGCCCAGGGGCTCAGAACTGCGATTTGGTTGGGATGGGGGTGAAATTTTGGGCTTTTCAAGCATGTTTAACACCGCTTTCAAGAAAAATGGACACATATTTAGGGATTTTCCACCACTAAATCATACCCCATGTTTTGGGGATTTTTTTACAAAAAAGCGACCTGTTAAAGTGGCACATCCCTGTAAAGGCGTGTATTTGGGCAGGGATTTAGCTTGGTTTTTGAATTGATTTATCACTAAGGATGTTGCAGTGACTTACTTGGCAAGAAGATCCATCAAATAACCCGGTGTAGTGGGATCAGGACGCAGAGGAGGTCCCATAACGTGGGCAGCAGCATGACACCAATCGTTGTTAAAGTAATGTGTGCCATCTGTACCTAAACCTGCTGCTATTGGCTCACCAAATACTACTTTACCTGCATGATTAAAACAAAGTGGTATAATCTGTCAACATAATTATCGGGGTAAATATTTTATGTTTTGTAAAATGTTTTTTCCCATTAATGACACTTAGCATATGATAGAAAACATTGTTAATGGGTCATAGTAGTCACTATAACCAACTTACTCAACTGTTTTGAGAAAAGGATGTTCCAATCATGAAAATACCACAGGAGTACTTTCAATATTCATATGTATGTATAGATATGAAAGTATGCTTCATAGATTTTCATGATTGGAATATTCTCCTTAAAACAGTTGAGTAAGTTGGTTATTGTGACTGCTATGGTGACTGACCCATTTCGATGGACGGACACATTAGAAGTTTTGCTCTGTGAAATAACAAAATGTTTCAGAATTCTGCAAGACTATCTTAATTATATCTATACATATATATGAATATATTGAAAATAGGTTTCATGATTGGATCATTCTTTTTAAACAGCTGATTAGGTTGCTATGTTGACTGACCCATTTACTGTGTTTTCTGTCGTATATACCCACCAGGTGATTGCGCCTAAAACCTGGCACGGTCTACCCCAGTTGCTGTGCTTTGTACACTTTTGTAAGGTTTTTTATGTCAGTTATGGTTTAGACAGATGCAATGCAGTTAGTTATATTAATATTCATATCTAATCTCAGACACAGTTTTCATTCCATGGGTTAGTGACGTGAGTGAACATAGATCAAACCAAGGATACGTCAGGTCCCAGCCCTTCTTCATGTGCACGGTAGAATAAATACACAATACAGTTTTGCATGGTTTGCTTTATACTGTCAGACATTTGATGAATCATGTAGGGATGGGACCTTAAGTAGGCCTTTTCCCCTAGATCTTTTATAATGTGTACAAATAGAGGAATTCCAGTAAAAGTAAACATGTATGTATTTGACTAAAATGAGTAAATGTACATGAAGTTAAAACTAAGATCACAAGCAGACAAAGCACACACTACTATCACAGAAACAAAACACTTTGCAAAAGAAAATGACATATGATCACAAACTCACTGCACAAAACACCATTATTCAATTGATTAATGAACCAGATGATGAACATGTGGATACACTGGGCAAACTGATACGCGGAATGATTTTTATTGGGAAAGAGGTAACTTTCTATCGTTTTTGCCACTGGCACAGATAGATAACTACATTAAGTTTACATGTGAAGAAGGAGACATACATTCTTTAAATACATTACTATGGAAATATAAAACAATCCTTATTTTATATCAATTATACTTTTTTTTCTCCAAATTTAGTGTCAGGCTTGGTAATGAAGTATTTAAGTTTCACAAATATATTTTGGAACACCCTGTATCATCTTGCAAGAACACTCCCACTGCACAGGCAATAGTCTGCCTGCAAACACCCTACTACATCCACATGTACATGCCTGCGCCTGATAATCTAACATTTGTACTAAATTCTATAAGAGAATAAAGGTACTGCTTTCAGAATGATATGAGTGTGTCTGTCATCTGATATATAACACAGGCAAAATCAATATTTTAAGTAGAACGACGAAGGGGCTAGTTGTTTTTGCAAAATAAACTGATTCAACAGTGTTATATCAGACAACGAATACACACATTTTGTCTTAAAAGAGTACCTTTATTCTCAATTTTACAGGTCTGTAAAATTGTTGCACTTTCCGAGCATGAAATAAAGTCAATTGTAAATTCAAATTACATTTAAGTACCTTTATCTCAAAAATGAATCGCCTAGCCCAAGACTTGTAAATCCTTCACTAGGCTCATCCCCTTGGCATGAGCGG
>JAUMTS010731896.1:0-11900 GCA_032273385.1 Ophiopholis aculeata | reverse complement strand
TTCAACTTTTCAAATGAGGCCAATTTGACATTTTCAGCCTATCTTACAACTTGACCTCATATGACTTTGACCTTGGTATGTGACCTTTGACGTCATCAACAAATGAGGGCTCTCGAATTATATCCATAAACCAAGCTTGGTTCCAAACGGACTTTCAACTTTTCAAATGAGGCCAATTTGACATTTTCAGCCTATCTTACAACTTGACCTCATATCGTCACCTTCTTAAAATAATGGATTAAGTCACATTTTGAAGAAAATAGAAATTGCCCAAAATAATTTTTTGCCCATGTCAAGAAATGTGACTTGGGCCATTTTACAAGCTTTCAAGATTGCAGCATGTGCTTCAAACAATGGTTCAAGATAAAAGAAAGACACCCCTACAAGTGACGTTATTTCCATGCTTTATAACATTTCTTCACTAAGGCCAAAATGTAATACGGCCTAAGTCACACGCTTGACTAACTGGGTATAAGCAGCATGAATATGTTCAATTCAGCACATATGCCATCTAACAGAGGTAGCCACATCATGAATAAGTGACTGAGGCCAAAAAAAAATATCAAAATTTGACTTAAATCATTATTTTAAGAAGGTGACGATATTGCAGTTGAAAATTGTCATAACGTCAACACACCTTATAATTAATGGTAAATGGTAAAAGTCGGTCAATTATTTCGATGGTTGAAAGCAATAACAGGAGCATGGCATTTTGTAAATCATAAATTTTAGTGGGACATAAATCTAGAAGCTTTACATATTCCAAAAGTTTTGCAAACTTTGTATCAATTAAGGGATGTAATGCATTGTAGTTCAGAGACCGCGCAGAGAAGTAAGGTCAAACAACAATTTACGTCATCCTCCAACTGGTTATTTTGAATGTTACATTGACATCTATATGTTCTATTGGTCCAATAAGCTTTAAATTGAACTCGTGATGACAATGTAACGTTAAAAGTCATAAAGGTCAATATTGAAAAGTCCGTTTTTTGCAGCATGCATACTCTTTAAGGTTCACGTCATCATCGTCTAAATTCGTCTTGTCCGTCGTCTTTAAGTATACTAAACATAGTACGCCGTCTGGTCAAAGAGCATTTAGATTGTATTACCGAAGCTTTTTTCGCCAACATTGTACGTTGATTCGTCTGCTAAGTTGAAATATTGACCCATATCTATGGCAATTTCCCGCCCAATTTTCAATTTAATGATAAAAATACTTCCCCAACTAAGTATCCATACTTGTCCAATTTTGTTTATTTTTTATAGAAAACACACCGGATTTATGCAATTTTGACGCCTGTGTGTATGATGAAAACCGAACCTTCACTATACAATAATTGGCAAACTCGCACCCAAAAAAGCAGGCACATAATACGTAAATCGGAGCCATTTTACGAGAGATTATATAATGTTATTTCTAAAGTATGAGTAATCCTCTACCCATAATGGATTAGGGAACAATGCAATCATCTATGCGAGCTCTAGAGCCTCCCCAAGCGCAGCAAGCGAATGTATTTCACATTGTTGAAAGAAATGCCAATCTAGCACTTTCGCTGATCTTAAAGCCACAGTCCCACTGAGAGATACGACCACTTACGGTAGGTTACGATCGACCTGCGACTGGTAATTGTAGTCAGTCGCAGCATGGTCGTAGGTTGTCATGCGACTAGTGGGACTGATCAAACGATCTGTTCCCCATTGTTGTCCATTGTTCTAAACTGCTACACACGATCTCTCTACGATCCAATCTAGTCGTACGACTGAACTGATCGCAGGTTGTCGCAGGCTATCGCAGGTCCAGTGGGACTGGGGCTTTAGATACACCTCTACGTAGCGGCATAATTGGTTTTTCAAATAATGTAGTATTTTGGCCGTTTTTAGATGTACGGGTTATGCTACCTTCATGACGAATATCTTGTTTACGTTTTACCTGGCCTCTTACACAGACTGCCCTTTTACACTGATCTCTGTACAGATCAGTACCGTGATCGCGTGAGTGCCGTATTGGCATCGTATGTGCAAAAGAATGTCCTATCCTATTACGTCCCAGAATCCTTGCTAAAACTAAAATAAAACATACAGTGCTCGTCACGGGCAGGATTCGAACCTATACGCGGGGAGACCCCATTGGATTTCGAGTCCAACGCCTTAACCACTCGGCCACCGTGACTTGGCTTTCCATGGCAGAACTAATACAATTCAGGCGCCATTTCTTAACAGCCACCACATAATTAACGAACAACAAAAAAGAAAATAAATTGTACTTATTAATAGGGGTCCTTTTCTCAAATTTTACGACTCAAATTGTTAGAATTTAATTTGATTTAATTGATTAGATTTGGATAGTGAAATTTATTGAACTGCTATAAGGTGAAAATAGAGACCGCGTTAAGTGCAAGATTTAAGCCATTGTTGATCTGAAGTAGAAAACAGTAAAAAGGGTAGAAAAATAAAACAACAACAAATCGAAGGAAAACCAAACTAAATTAGTTTAAATCTAAGACCCGTCTAAGAGGGCTGAAGCTATTCTGTTCAGACCAATGGTTTGCCCTTGATAGGAACATACAATCGTCAGATATTCAGGGCTGAAAATTGTTCTTATCATAAGAAAATTATTGACACTATCACTCCGTTATTGTGGAGCTGCCATACCTGAAACTTTGTTCTACTTGCTATGAAGATATTTAGTAATTGGCATTCCCGAAAATGGAAAGTTGACGTTATAATACTATAGAATCGAAGTGTTGGGATATGCTCAGACTAGCTTCGCATCCACAACTGATACCCCTGATCCATTTTCAACCCGATATTACTAATAATTATAATGTTCTATATGATGTAAGAGACCTTCAAGCTAGCTCTTATTAATGTATCATGGTTTATTTTGCACAATATGCATTTATTTTTTTTAATGTGGCTCAACTGTTCCTCTCCAAATTGTAAAAAGGCTACAAAGAAAAAACAAAAATATTATTAGCAAATTACTATCACAGCGATGCTACAATAGCATGGCTATTAGGTTCTGAAAAAGTGCTCATTTTATTTAACACCATTCTCTGCTAAAAGAATGTCAACGTTTTGCATGACGCACATTTTAGTGGTCGTTTTAAAATATACATATTTTTTAAGAATTGTTAGGCCCTATACAAGCATATTTTATTGCATCATAATATATGTTATTTTCTCGATACCATACAGGATTCTTCTAAAGTTAAAAAATTTAAACAAACGTGTTTGTATATTCGCAATTGCCGTTTACACGTGTTTTAATGTCACGCGAATGTCAAAAACGAACTATGTTTTTTTTTCAAACAGAAAAACGTGTGTAAAATAGTATACAAATATTGACTGCTCATGAGTGGAATGGTGAAAAAATATTGTCACCGTGGCGAAATCCAATCTTGGCCTACTATTCACCGAGCCTCCGAGGCCTGCAGAATAAAAGAGCAGTCAAAATGTGTTTATGTATACCTTATTTTTGCCTATTAGAAACTACAGTGCAAGCTACGCGTATAGTGTACCCCAGTATAGGCTAGCCTAGTCTGGCTAGCCTATTATAAGCTTAACTTCAGTGTTAATGCCAAGTTTCCCCTTTTTTCTCTTAATTGCCCATGATGCATTGCGCCTTAATTGGTTTATTGATAACTTTTCAATGCATCGATCCTTTCATGATGGCCGCTAGATTCAGTGATATGCCGGGAGGTCGCTACGAGTTTTCAACCTTCGTAAACCAACTTGAACTTAGTAAAAACATTAAAGTTATTGAATGAAACAAAAGAATGGAATATGAAGCGTTTATTCTCCGACCGTAGTCCTGGTAAAAACTGGTTAGTGTAGAAATTCTAAGGGTTTAAAGTCAAGAAATCGAGACGTTCGACCGACGAGTAAAAACCTATGGATTCCGTAGTGCAAGAACCTACATTCTAGTTGAAAACTCCGTAATAAATGAGACTTAAACGCATCTAGCGAACATTTGTACGGCCTAAGAATCTCAACGAACAATCTAGAGACATCGTAGATTCTAGAACTGGTCATGTTAACTTCAATAGTAGACCATTACAGTTGCAAAAGGCAATCAAATAAGATGAGGTGTACTTTTAGTTGATTTGTCAAAAGTTCATGATCGCCATTGATAAGACTCACGCACGTTGTCAATTAAGATAGAGGGCGCTATAACTCTCGCAAGCACGGTGCAGACGGTGCTGGTCATTATTTCGCTACAGACCTTCTACTTGATTGGACTATAAAGCTGAGAAAATAAACAGAATGAGTACTACCGGCAGCAATATAACGCACAGAAGTAGTAAATCAAAGAGAAGTGGGATGTCAGGAAGTAGACATGAAAGTGTTATGTCATCTGAAGCAGAAAAAAGCTTAATTAGGGCAGCAACAAGGAAGGCAGAATTAAAATGTCGCACAGAGGCTTTAAAAGAAAAAGCGCTCATGGACATGGAGGAGTTAGAATTAAGAAAAAGAGAAATGAATCTAATGCATAAAAAAGAGCTGTTAGAAATGAAAACCGAAATGGAGGTTGAAGATGCCAAAATTGCGGTTTTAGGGAAGTTCGAGACATCCCAAAGTTGCCCATCTCGACTAGGATTAGATGACGGTGAGCCATCGCAAGCTCAAAAATTTACGGCTGTAAGAAATTGGTTAGATGACGATAAGGAGCAAAGTGAAACTAAGTTAGAGATGTTTCAATCTTCTGCAAATCCATGGGACCATGAGCCACTAGACATTACTCCCCACCTTGCTTGTAGAAAACAGGAAAGAAGTCAAGTAGAACCAGCCAAAACTTCACTGCATTGTAATGCTAAACAGGGGCCGGTGCACAGTGGATTTCAGCAACTTGGTGGCACTGCACACCAGTTTTACAGTCACAACAAAGAATTACCCGACCAAAATAGACACATCAATCCAGTACGTACTGTAGAACAGAAACCAGAATCAGAATCTCAGCCTGTTACTCAACAACAGCAGCAACAACTTGACATGACTAAGCTTACACAGTTACTGATTAGACAACAAGTTAGAGCAAGTTTGCCACAACAAAAGATCATGGTGTTTGAAGGTGATCCTCTCAAGTATACTAACTTCATAAAGGCATTTGAGTTTGGTGTTGAAGAAAGGACTGAGGAGGCGAGAGAAAAATTGACTTATTTGTGTCAATATACATCTGGTGAAGCAAAGACGCTTGTAAATAGTTGTCTCCATTACGAGAACCCAGAAGAAGGATATCTCAAGGCTAAAGAACTACTGAAGAAGAGGTATGGCCATGGTCATAGAATTGCACAGTCAGCACTAAAAAAGGCAAGAGAATGGCCGGAGGTTAAAGATGAAGGCAAAAGTTTGAGTGATTTTTCCTTATTCCTCACAGAGTGTTTAAACATGATGAGTGCTGTGAAGGGACTGAGCGAGCTTGATCATACGCACACCATACAAACTCTGGTAAGAAAATTACCATACAGACTGAGAGGTTCATGGAGAACCAGAGTCTTTGATATTGAAGAAAGACAGAGAAGTGTTGTTTTCCGTGATCTTGTGGAGTTCATCGATAAGCAGGCCCAGATATCCTCCAACCCAGCATTTGGTAACATACGAGATGACAACAAAGTTAACACTGATAAGAAGAACGACAATAAAGCTGCAAAGAGAAGAGCTTTCTCAACAGGTACCTGTGTCCAGAGCTGTGTTTACTGTGGGGAAGGAAAGAATCACCTCACATTAGAGTGTAGAAAGCTTGAGAAGTTGAGCCCAAAAGAAAAGTCATCGTTTGTTTTTGAGAAAAGGTTATGCTTTGGCTGCTTAGAACCAGGCCACACAAAATCAAGTTGTGGGAAGAAGGAGACATGTAAAAAATGCAAGAAAACACACCCAACAGTGCTGCATGATGCAGAGAGAAAGAGTCAACAACAGAGTGTGTCACCCAAACAGTACGAAAACAGTAACAAGAAAACACATGAAGCTAGTAGTAATGTAAACTGTGGTCTCACAGGGACAAGTAGTGATACAACAAGAGCTTCAAATCCGTCGATTGTTCCAGTGGTTATACGCTCAAAGGATAGCGGACATTCAGTACGCACTTACGCTTACTTGGACGACGGCAGTAATGCAGTGTTTTGCACTCAAAAACTAAGAAATCTGTTGGGCGTTAAAGGAAGAAAAACCAAAGTAGAAATACAAACCATCACTGGAGAAATGGTGTCAGAGACTCATCTTCTGAAGAACCTAGAAGTGCTAGATCTTGAAGAAGACAATGTGATTCCTTTAGCGGAAGTCTTTACGCAAGATTCAATACCAGTAGACCCAAATGATATCATTACAGAGAAAGATATAGAAGAATGGGATTACTTGGAAGGTGTTAATTTGCCAGAATTAGATGACACACATGTAGGGATACTGATAGGAAATAATATTCCCAAAGCAATGGAACCATGGGAAATCATCAATAGCCAAGGTGACGGGCCCTACGCTGTTCAGACATTATTGGGTTGGACAGTACATGGTGTCAAGAGAAATGTTCAATCTCAGCAAGTGTCAGTAAATAGAATTATTGCTAAAGAAACCATTGAAGAGCAACTTATCCAGATGTACAATATGGACTTCAGTGAAATCCTGAGTGATGACCGTAGAGCCAAGTCAAAGGAAGATAATGAATTTCTGACGAAGGCAGCAAATAGCATTCAACTCACAGATGGGCATTATAAGCTAGCATTACCCTTCAGACATGAAGATGTGAAGTTACCGAACAATCGTCAAGTAGCACAGCAGAGAGCTGAAAACTTGAAACGCAGGTTAGACAAGGATCCAACATTTCATAAAGAGTATACAAATACGATGGAAAAGGTACTAAAGGCGGGGTACGCAGAGAGAGTACCAGTTGGAGAGTTAGAAGGTGAAAGTGGAAGAGTGTGGTATATACCGCACCATGGGGTGTACCATCCACAGAAAGGAAAGTTAAGAGTTGTCTATGATTGCGCTGCGACGTATAAAGGAACATCTCTTAATCGAGAACTTTTACAAGGGCCCGACCTGACAAGCAGTCTTGTTGGAGTATTGCTACGCTTCAGACAAGAGCCAATTGCCATGATTTCAGACATTGAAGGCATGTTTTATCAGGTCAAAGTCAGAAAGGAAGACTGTGATATGATGAGGTTCCTATGGTGGCCAGATGGTGATGTTGAGAAGGGTCTGGTGGAGTACCGTATGAAGGTGCATGTCTTTGGGGCAACATCGTCTCCTGCGTGCGCAAATTACGCATTGAGGCAAACAGCAAAGGACAACAAAGAATACTTTGAAGAGGAAGTGTTAGACACCCTGCTCAACAATTTTTATGTAGATGACCTGCTGAAATCAACGTTGACAGAAGAGAAGGCCGCAAGTCTTGCTAAGGACCTTATTGACATCTGCGAAAAAGGTGGATTTCGCCTGACCAAGTGGGTCAGCAACAGTAAGCCTGTGATAGAGACAATACCATCCTGTGAAAGATCAGAAGAAACCAAGAGATTAGATTTTGACGAATCTCTACCAAGTCAAAAAGCCTTAGGAATGTTATGGCATATGGAATCTGACATGTTTGGATACAAATTAGACATCAAGGCCAGACCAGTTACCAGAAGAGGAATGCTCTCCATTATCTGCTCCTTGTACGATCCTTTGGGATTTGTGAGTCCAGCCATCTTACCTGCCAAACAAATGCTTCAAGAACTTTGTAAAAGGAAAATAGGTTGGGATGATGAGATTCCTGAGGAAATTAGAAACAAATGGATCAAATGGCTATCAAGCCTGCCAGAATTGGAAAGTTTCTATGTTCCACGATGTTGGAAGCCTGTGATGTTTGAAGATCCATCGTCAGTTCAGCTCCATCATTTTTGTGATGCCAGCGAGCATGGCTACGGCGTTGCAAGTTATTTGAGATTTACAAATCATGATGGAGAAGTGATGTGTAACTTGGTGATGAGTAAGGCTCGAGTTGCGCCGATCAAGCAGATTTCCATACCAAGGATGGAACTCGCAGCAGCTACTGTGGCTGTGAAAGTAGACAATATGATGAAGAGAGAACTAGAGGTGTCAGCTGACAAAACAGTATTTTGGTCAGACAGCCAAACAGTGCTAAAGTACATAGTGAATGACCAGGCACGTTACCCAGTATTTGTGGCAAACAGGGTCGCTGTGATAAGAGACGGTTCAGATCCAACACAGTGGAGGTACGTACCATCTGAAGAGAACCCAGCTGACTATGCCTCAAGAGGGCTTTCTGTGAAACAGCTCATAAGTAAACATGAATGGCTCAAGGGACCAGACTTCTTGTATCATTCAGAAGAAAATTGGCCAGCCATGAAGACAAAGGAAGACCCTGAACCAGCTTCAACGGTTGTTGTTAATACCGGTATCCTACAGCAAGCATCAATATCAGATGACAAGATAACAGTCAACAAACTGATACAACGTTACTCCGATTGGACAGCTCTTAAAAGAGCAGTGGCATGGTGGCTTCGTTTGAAGAAGTTGTTACGGCAGAAAGTTAGAGGTGCTGATATCCAGCAAGCTGACAGATCAAGGTGCTTAACAGCGGCTGATTTACAAGAAGCAGAGGTCGCCATTTTGAAATTTGTTCAACAACAGGAGTATCCTAGAGAAATATCTGCTCTTCAAGTGAAGATGAAGACCACAGAAGGTAATGCCAAGAAAGCTGTAGACAACAGCAAGGAGATTCCAAATAACAGTAATATCCTGAATTTAGACCCTGTAATGGATAACAAAGGTCTTCTGGCAGTAGGAGGAAGACTCCAAAATGCGAAAATACCAAGTGAAGCCAAACATCAAGTGATCCTGCCACCACATCACCATGTCTCCACTCTGCTGATTACACACACTCATAAGAAGTTGAATCACCAGGGGAGAAATCACACCATTGCTGATCTTCGTAGAAAGTATTGGATTGTTAAAGTAGGGGTGAGAGTGAAAAGCTTGTTGAAGAAGTGCGTTACCTGCAAGAAGATACAGGCAAAGGTTAGCAGCCAAAAGATGGCAGACTTGCCAGCCTGTCGTGTGAAAGCTGATGAACGACCTTTTACACGGACTGGAGTTGATTATTTTGGACCCTTTGTAATCAAAGTAGGCAGAAGCCTAAGAAAGCGATACGGTGTAATCTTCACCTGTTTTTCTAGTCGAGCAGTCCACATAGAAGTGGCCGAAACTCTGGACACGGCTTCGTGTATCAACGCGATACGACGCTTCATCAGCAGAAGAGGTCAAGTACAAGAATTGTACTCTGACAATGGTACAAATTTTGTAGGTGCCAATAAGGAGCTAAAAAGGTCCATGGAAGAGTGGAAGACTGAAGAAATCACAGCATTTGCAGCTAACAGAGGTATTCAATGGAGATTTAATCCACCAGGAGCCTCCCACTTTGGTGGTGTGTGGGAACGGCAGATCAGATCAATCAGAAAGATTCTGCAGAGCATCCTTACAGAACAACATGTCAAAACATGTCAAAGTGAAGAACAACTCCACACTCTCATGTGTGAGGTAGAAATGACTCTGAATAGCAGACCATTAACCATGGCTTCTGATGATCCTAAGGACTTCAATGTTATCTCGCCAAATGATGTGCTGTTATTGCAACCCACTAATTCTATGCCACCTGGGGTATTTGATCAGAAGGATCTTTATGCTAGAAGACGGTGGAGGCAGGTACAATACCTAGCCGACATTTTCTGGAAACGTTGGACAAGAGAATACTTGCCTACTCTACAGAAAAGGCAAAAGTGGATGAAACCTGAAAGAAACTTACAGGTGGGCGATATTGTTTTAATAGTCGACCATTCTGCCCCCAGAAATATGTGGCCTTTGGGCAGAGTAGAAGAAGTTCACACTGGAGATCAAGGACTTGTCCGCAGTGCAAAGATCCGTACTAAAACGTCTGTGCTGACAAGACCTGTCACAAAGCTATGTCTACTGTTGGAGCAAGAAGAATAAGAACACTGATTATAAGCTGAGAATAACCTTTAGAAGTAAATCAACCAACTGATAAAGTTACATTAGACAATTAGACAGCTGATAGTAAAGTCAACAAGAAGACTAAAGACAGCTGATGAAGTAACTCCATATTGACAAGATGGCTAGACAGTTGGTATGAAATTCAGCAAGACAACTAGAAACCAGACAGCAAGTGAGCTGGAGTTTTGTCAAAAGAAAATCATAGACAGTTCAAGAACATTCATCTGTAAAAGCAACAGTGACAGCGCAGATCAAGATCTACCAATTCAACATGTGTGATGTTAGAAGTATCTGGAGTTACCAGCCTTAACTTTCATTTACATCTTGATTTGGATGTTTGAAAAACATGGTGTAAATTCTCCATGCATCACCTTGGGTGATTTGTTTATAATTTGAGATTGCATAATGATAAGCATTATGTATGCTATATCATTCTAAAAAGATCTTTAAATTTAGATCCATAGATGACACAAAATTGTCATCTTGTTTGTTTACAATTTTATAATGATTAACAGTATGTTTGCTATTCATTCTAAAAGGATCTTGTAAATGTAGATCCATGATAGATGACACAAACTTGTCATCTTGCTTGTTTACAAACCAAATTTTCCATGTTAAGTTTTGACTATGATAAGTTTATAGATCATGTTTGTGACAGATTTGAATCTGATCACTTAGTTCAGTTTGATTGATAATTTTATTTTATTTCTTGAACTTGGCAAAGAAATCAGCATTTATTTTGAAAAGGGAACAAAATAAGTGCATTTTTGCTGTTTTCTCAAATGTCATCTTTTATTTGAAGAAACCAGCCAGTTTTGTCAATTTGCCAAACATTTGTGACCTGCTTTAATTCAAATCCAGGATTTCAGCTACAATTGGCAATGATATGGTAGTCAAGCAACTTGCATTGACTGCTAAACTTTATCATTCATGTGGTGTCAAATTCACCACAGTGCTATGTGACTTTTATATGATGTGATTCTTCAAGTGTGCACACATCTTACATTTTACTGGTGCACTTTAGAACTCATAAAGGAACTTGAAAAACTGAATAACTTTGCAGCAGAAAAAGGACTGCTCATACTAGAAGAACTGGAGAACTATGTGGCAGAAAAAGGACTGCTTTTAAATGTGTCAAAATAGTACAGCTAGCAACTACATGCACATGAAATGTGACTCCTGAATCATTTCTTTGTGGTTTTAGGCAAGTAAAGCTTATTCAAATTAATGTTCCAAGTACTGTTTATTCTTGGATGTTTTTGGTTGATTTGTTTCTTTAAAGTTGTAGTCAAGTCAGTTCTGTCCCTTGATTTCAGAAATCACATTTGACATTTCCATGTAGTTGGCTGAAAGTTGTATCTTCATTGTTGAAATGATTTTAAATATTGATCATTGAGTGAACTATGAATAATTGTTTTTGGAGTTTAAGTTAGCAGCATAGAGGGTGCAACCTTCGGACAAGTTCCCGGGCAAGCTCTCCCCTCAACTCCGCAACATACAGGGTGCAACCTTCGGACAAGTTCCCGGGCAAGCTCTCCCCTGATACTATAAACAACATTTAGGAAGGTTTAATAAGTTGTAATATGTAACATGCAACATGCATATAACATGCAACATCACCAATAACTACAAGTTGAAGCATTGTGTTTTATAGATGATATGCATGACTGAACCTGTGATATATATATATGTTTTGTGACTTAAAGGCATAATACTGAATTTAGCTTTGTTTTGGTGTGTAATGTACTAGTTGCATTGCACTTTGTTCTTAGTTGGTGTAATTGCCACTTTATGTCCAAGATGTCAATTAAGGGGCCGGGATGTTAATGCCAAGTTTCCCCTTTTTTATCTTAATTGCCCATGATGCATTGCGCCTTAATTGGTTTATTGATAACTTT
>JAUMTS010731785.1:0-11900 GCA_032273385.1 Ophiopholis aculeata | reverse complement strand
TATTATTTATTATTATTATCAAGATCAAGTGGTGCACAACAACCAAAAAAAGAGTATTACTACTGACGGTCTACCTGCTCCACTCTATTTAATACAAATAGCTTTGTAAATGTTTTCTGCTCTAGGTATATAACACCATTTAATATTTCCCCTGCTCCGCTCTAGATATTACTAACGACTTAGCAAAATAATATCTGTAAACATCAAAACAAACAAGCTGTAATCTTGACTCTGCTATTTTTATTTCTGTTCTTTTCAAGTCTGGACTTTTTTCTTTAGTTCTCTCTCGTGGCTGTGTTGCTCGAGGAATGGTCAATATATTTTCGCACGTTTTGTAAGTACTGATGTCCGCTTCAGGTGTGTTTATGTACTTTAGAAACATGCGCAATGACAGGCAAGATAAATATAACTATCTCCGTAAAACGTTTAAAGCTGACCCATCAAAATTGAAAATTGTGTACAAGTCTATAGCAGCTGTGTACAGTTTTTGTTTTCATGTAGTTATGATACAAAAACACCTAGATCGTCTTTCATCTGGATTCGTCCTCGGTCATAGTACTTCATGATAAAATAGCTGTAACTCAATATATGACCTTAAATGTAAACATTCATTTGACGTTAACCCGTCTTTAAGGGGTACTCAACGAATTTTTTTTGGGCATTTTGTGAGTGCTTTAAATTTTAAACTATGACAACATTTTTTAGAATTTTGACCCAAAAAACCCTTTTTTGGCTCAAAAAAGTTGTGACAAGCTAACAAAAATTATTTTGAGTAAAAAAAGCCGAAATCCCCTGATTGTAATGTTAAGACACTAACTTAGGGGCGGATTTTTTTTTTAACCTGATCTATTTTTTTTGAAATTTTGCCCAAAAAGTGCCCAACAAGTTTTAAAAAATTGGAACAAAACCCACATTTTTGGCACTTTTTTAGCAAAATTTCAAATAATAAAATTTTAGACGAAAAATAAAATCATCCGCCCCTAAGTAAGTATCTCTACATATAATCAGGGGATTTTGGCGTTTTTACCCAAAATTATGTTTGTAGCTGGTCACACAATTTTTGAGCCAAAACATTTGTTTTTTTGTCAAAATTTTATAAATATACATTTTTGGTTACAAATTGCTGCCAAAAATAGACTGACCCATTTCCTTTCCAAATAGTTCAAAAGTTACAGCACTCGAAAAATTCAACAAATCCAGTCAATGGCTTCCTTGAGTCCCCCTTAATGACAGTGACTTGTCAGGCGGTATACAGAGATCGTGCCTGATCCTATTTAAGGTTTGTAATCATATTATCATGAACAGTTTGTCATTTTGTTTGCATAAAGTGAGTAGACTAATGGGCATCCAAACATGATACGACTTATTCGCCAAGTTAACGCAATATATATTGAGACGATGTTCGCTTTATATGTGAAAGTGCTGGTAGCAAATCGTTACACCATTAACACATATGGACACGATGGCGCTTGGTTGCATTATACACATTCCTTGACTCCGACCAATATACAAATAAAACGCCAATATATTAGGTTTGTAAATGGAAACATTAACAACATTGTCTTTGTTCTTTGGGGCTTCTCAATTAAGAATGACAACTTAAGTTTACAGTATAATACACGTAGCATTCAATTTTAGATTCGTTTACATTTTGATAAACAATGTACAGTTTCAGTATTGTGAAATATTACTTAAATCGTCATGGCTTCTACGTAAAATCAGTCATGCCGAAATGCTACTCAACTTTAAGTCAAAACTAGTTTAATGTAAATGATCTATGAGTGTACATTGTAAGTGTTAGTAAATGGAATGGGTAATTGTATAGCGCCTCGGTTGACAGGCAGTGAGTACAGGTAGTGTGTAATGTCTTCCTTCCTTCCTGAAGATACAAGCATAGTTGGCAAGCATCAAGTGTATTTGCTAATCAATAGTCGCGACACGTTACAGAATTGTTGCCTTAAGATCGAAAGATACGTATAACACTTAAACAGGTTGGTGTAAATAACATTAAACTTCTATATTATTGACAAGTCTATTTTATTACAATGGCATCTAAATAGTGTTGTATAATCATGACAACTTGGGCGAATATAATTAACTTGCAGCTCACAAGATATGTTTTCGGTTATTGTTGTAAAACTGAGTCATGTAAACAATACCACTGGCATGCAACATCAAATGTTATTTTCTTACAGCCGAGATTCTTTAATACTAATTTTGTATTCTAGTCACGCCGCGTGCCTCGTCTCATTTTGCAATATTGACCTTCATGTGCCATTAAATAAGTGTTAGCAGCGTATCGTTAATACAAAACCGTTAACATTTAGATGTAAACAATTCAATATCCATTTCGTTCTCCTGGTATGGCCTTTTAAGGGAGTGTTCAGAAATACTTGTGAGTAGTATATAAGGTACCCTTTCGACCCCTAATTTTGTGTGGTGCCGTGGTGCCCCTGACGTCACCACACGCCGTATCTATTTTTAGCTCGATGACGTCATCTGGGTGTTTCCCGTAACTATATTTAGACCTGACGTCAGCGGTATGAGTCACGGGGTTTCCCGGTGTGTCTAAGATTGCATCATCATTGCGTAATATTGCATAGTGCATAACCCAAGTATCTTATTAATTAGTGAGTCATGGGGGTTTTCCCGCCATATCTTAGGCACATTAAGGAAATTGCATCATCATTGTGCAATATCGTATAGTTCATTACCCAAGAGGCCTATATAATAATAATAGTTTGTAAGTCATGGGGGTTTTCCCGGTGTATCTTAAACACGTGATGAAATTGCATCATCATGACGAAATATGGTATAGTATTTCTTTAGTTTGTATTCGAGACGTTACTAAGGGTATTTATATAGGGAGGATTATTTGTAAATTAACAACTTGGTATAATAGTACCATAAGGTATACGACACACGACAAATAAGAAAGCACACGATAAAACAAGTCATAGGTTTATTTTTTTATTCTTTTATTACAACTCAAAAGCATATCATGTAGTACATACATCATAAATGACAAGACACTTCAAATAAACTTTACTTGTATATAATACGGTATAATACTATACGGCGGGTTTGTAACTTGGGTAGTATTATTTTGAGGCACGATTATTGTAACACGCATCTATAAAAGATTGAAATAAAATTCATTTAGTCGGTCCGATTGTACTGGGACAAATGTAATCTCTTTAATCAGTTGTCTTCATCCCCCTCCATCTCTTCTTCACTTTCTTCTTCGTCCTCTTCCTGTTCATCGTATTGGAATAGACCGTCAAATTTTGCTCCATGTCTAGCCATGACCCTCTTTACAGCTTTCTGGATATCAACCCTTCTCCCTAGTTTCTCTGCTAGGTCCGACAAAATATCTTGATGAATGTCATCATCTTCAAGGTGAATGTTTTGCAACAAAAATGTTGAGTAGTGGTCGAAAAAGTTTCTTTTGACGGCCCACATGACCTTCGCGTGAGCCTTTTCTTTAGCCTCCTCTTCATCCATACCCTCGTTGATGTATTTTTCATATTTTTCATTCCTCGACTCCTCAGTGGCTATCATGGCTTGTTCGAACCATGCCTGATAAGTCGGGTTGTCTTCAGGCTCTTCCGAATCCAAAGGTTCATTTTCTTCCTCAATTTCTGAATCACTCTCTTCAGTATTCTCTTCAGAATTCTCACTATCACTGTCAGTTCCAGCTACCTCGGGATCTTCACTTTCATATTCGGTCGAATCGGTAGAATCTTCATCCTCATCCTCTTCTCCTTCTGCATGCACATTTTGTCCGTGCCTCCTTAGGTCATACTTGCGACTGTACGTTCTAACACATAGCGAACAAGCGTACCGTTTAGATGCATTAAAAGAATTCATGTTGACTCGGTCGAAGTTACCTTTCAAATGACATGAGACAATCTTTACCAGTCACTTTATAGGTTTGCCGTTTTGACGCCGCAACTTGCCGCAATTCGACGCCGTTGACGCATTTTACGACGCATTTAACGGATTTATGACGCATTTAACGGATTTTTGACGCATTTAACGGATTTGACGGATTTTGACTAGTGTCATAAACACATGTATTCTTTAATTTCAATGTTTCACTGCATAGCTATTTCGCTCTATCCGCTAGTGAGAGCGCATGTACCAAGGGCAATTTTGTGAGTTTTTAAATGACAATGGTTATCGTTACTAGTCACCCAAAAAGGTTTGCCATTTTGACGCACCCGCGGCGCACGATGCCGCAGTTTGCCGTTACTCGACGCCGTTGACGCATTTCACGACGCATTTAACGGATTTTTTACGCATTTAACGGATTTGACGCATTCAATGACGCATTTGACGCATAGCTAATTTCAAGTAGGCCTTATTTTTGACTCTTTTTGTTCCTTATTATATGGCTATTACAGTGGTTCGTGCACCAGCGGTTACGCATAGAGCGCACAGTTTGAATTGATTTATTTTAAAGCATTAACTTTGATACGACTTTCGATAGTCTCTTTATAGTTTTTTTTAAGGGATTTTCGTCGCATCATAATAATTACTAGTACATTTGTATATTCTGATGTTATTCATCATTTTTTAAAAATTTGTTATACCACATTTCTTCAATAGATGTCTAAGCTCCTTCAACGTTTTGTATAAATGCTGTACACTATCATGTCCAGACTTGCCGGTTATTACATCATGGAGATGATGCAACTTTTAATTTTTAATAACAAAACTTGCTGGCTATGACATAACCAACATGATGCAATATTTTACGGAATTGTAATGATAATATGTTCTGTATACTATGTATATGCTTACTCCTATTATTTTAAGGGGTTTGTGAAATTAGACCTAGCCAATTTATACATTGTCAGTTTTTCAAGACAACTCATGAAGTTAGAACTTAGTAGTTCCATGTGCCATAGGGTCATCTCCTTTTACTGGTCAGTATTATAAACAGAATATTAGCCCATATCACTTGAGTGTGATAGTAATAGTAAAATGACCATAATATTTACAAACGCAACACGTGCCTTATGTATAATCAAACGGATTGTACAAACATAGAGGTTTCTTCAAACGAAACTATTTGAACATTAATTAGTGAGGTCATATTAAAGTAAACAAATTGGTGAACTAGTCAAGACAAGTCTGGCATGTTGTGCAATAATAATACTGAGGGACACTGTGCACAGATGGGAATTCCCAATAAGCAATTTTTAGCGCACGCGTCATATGGTAGGAAAACACAAAACAACATATAAGGGCAGGCAGGATCAAACAAGTCTTAATTTCTACATCAACCATCAGCTAAGAAGCACCTCGCGTATACCTTATCATCGTGAGTAAGTCAGTGTATTGATACTAAAGTGGCAACTATGGACAAATTACCGGATCAGAATATCATTATGAACAAAAAGTACACCTGTCAGCTTTGTGAAAAAGAGTTTAACCGGTCTTCCTCTGCTAGAAGACACGAGAGAACGGTACATGGACATAACCAACGAGTGCATTTGTGCCCTGTTTGTGGCACCACCTTTAAGCGACTTGATAATTATCAACGACATATCAAAAAATGCCAGGGGAGAGTGAGGAGCAATACAAGTTCCGAAAAATCGTCTCAGAAGGAAAATACCATTACAAATGCTGCAATGGAGAAACCTGTGAATAATCCTCAGACTCAGAAGAGATCAGCGGACGATGACAGTGCGCCTCCTCCAAAGAGAAAAACAGTTGTAATCGATGATCTTCCAATAGACCTCATCAACAAATTAATCGACGATCCAGACCTGTTGCGATTCTACCGGACCAACTGGAAGCATATTCGGCCGTCAATCAAGAAAACCAAGATTCGTACCGTATACAACTGCCATCTAACAACTCTAAATACCGACACGTTAAAGCAATGTGCTGAGGAATTGTTTGAAAAGCAGACAAATGTCTTCAAAATCAACGTGTCATTTGGATTTATTCTCCGAAATAACGAAACCAGTGAACGAAAGTTTTATTATTCGTCAACAAATACCAAGCTTTTTGACTCTCCGTACTTGGTGAAGGATCGTCCAAAGTTCAATGCATTTCTGGATGCACTAGTTCAAGAAGATCCGCTCGAATATGCGAGGATTTTGCGACCCAACTCAAAATGGGTAGTGGATGAAATCACTAATGTTACATTCTTTTTGTACCATATACGCGACCACCCTATCGGAGCTGAATTGAACTTACCAGAGTATATCACTCAAAATCGCGCCATTGTCTCTTTGACCCACAGTGCACATCGAAAGACTACACCCTTCAAAGATAACCTTTGCCTATTTCGGTGTTTAGCACTACATACTGGGGAAAATACAAAGTGTATGGACAAGAAAACCAAATCCATGTTCCAGGAATACACTAATATCCCCGTGAAAGACTTTAAAGGAGTACATATAGAACACCTCCCCGAGATTGAAGACCAATTTAAAGTAAACATAGTCGTTTATGAATTGGGAGAAGTTAGAACTTCGGACAGCAGCGGATCTCATTCAGAAGGAACACGGGAGGAAGTGACCTTCGAGGATTACATCGAAAGTGTTGACATTGACACGATTGAGGAAAATGCGGGTGAACTCATGGTTGTAGCGAGGTTGGTTCGGCGAAGCCTAGAAAAGTACGAATCCACTTTGTATCTTAACCTCTTCAACCAAGGCAACAAAAAATTGCACTTCAGCTACATCACCGACATAGAGATGTATACCAAGTCGTACATGTGTGGCAAATGTTACAAGATATGGAAAACAGCCAGACAACTACACCGCCATGAAGCTGGGTGTGAGTATCAAGGTAAGACAATTGAGTTATCATTATACTGAAATCCCAAGCAAATCGCAATCAAAACTGTCCAGAGAAACCAGACCGAACATAAGGAGCTGAATAGACAGGTTGTGATTTTTAAAAGGTTCAACAACTCTAAGAATTGCTTTGATTAGGCGCTTGATATATGATATTATGCTGAATGGGGTTATTAACTAAATAGGGTTATTAGTATAGCATCGTCAAAGTTAAGAAATCTAAATTTTCATTTCACGCATTCACCAACATGTATTATCGATATAGGCTTTATATTATAATTGTTTCATTATTCATATTTGAACTTTATCAGTTTATCTTTCATTCTTTATTCCATTTGCAGGCACCGTAGACACATTTCCACGTGGCATTTACGTCAGCCCACTCTCCATATTTGACCAGATACGAGAAGAAGGCATCGAGATTCCTCGGGACTGGGATTTCTTCCCGCATTTTGCTACTTTTGACTTTGAGAGCTACATGATTCCAACATCCGCAGAATCGGCAGGAGAAAAGTTAACTTGGACTTCGGATCACATCCCGTTAAGTGTTAGCATTTGTAGTAATGTGTCAGGTTATGCAAATCCTGTCTGTTTCGTGAGTGAAGGTGACCCAAACAAAATGATAGGGGATATGGTGGGGTATCTGATAGAAATAAGTCAATGCAGCTATCAGACTCTGCAGGAAACCTTTGGTGGAGTTATCTCCGTCCTTTCAGAGAAAATTCAGAATACCATAGAGGATGATGATAGTAAAAGGCAAAAGGTATACAGGCAAAATCTCCTCGACAGATTAAAGGGTCATTTGAGTAAATTACCCATCTTTGGCTTCAATAGTGGCAGATACGATATCAATTTAGCAAAACAGTATTTACTTCCGTATTTAGTTGAAAATGAACCCATCAAACATCTAGTCAGGAGAGAAAATAACTACATGTCTATCGGCACGGAGCATTTGAACTTTTTGGACGTCACAAACTTCTTAGCCCCAGGTTGTAGTTTAGACCAGTTCATTCGCGCCTTTGATTGCTCCTTACAGAAAGGTATATTTCCATACGAATGGATTCATCTTGACAACCTTGACCACCCTTCATTGCCACCGAAAGAGGCCTTTGACAGCAAGTTGAAAGAAACCTCAATAACAGACAAAGAGTACGCCGAATGCCAAATGGTGTGGGAGCGAGAAGGGATGAAAACTATGCGGGATTACCTGATCTGGTACAACAATAGAGATGTGCAGCCTTTTGTAGAGGCTTTGGAAAAAATGGTCACCACTTACCGCGAAAAGGGAATTGACATGCTCAAAGATGGGATCTCCGTGCCAGGGCTTACGATGAAGTATCTATTCAAGATTAGTCCCAAGGCTAATTTCGCCTTATTTGGTAATCAGGACAGAGATCTTTACCAAAAAATAAGGGACAATCTTGTAGGGGGACCTTCCATCGTGTTTACACGATATCACGAAGCTGGTAAAACCAAAATCAGGGGAGGAAAAGAATGCAAGAAAATTGTAGGGTACGATGCTAATGCTTTGTATTTAGGCGCTCTAAAACAGCCGATGCCCACTGGGTATCCGACACGCAGAAGGGAATCTACTGGTTTTAAGAAAGAGAGAAAACATTTCTCTGTCATTGCCCAAGAGTGGCTCGAATGGGAAGCTACTAAACGCGGGGTTCATATAAGGCACGAAGGTAATAACACGGAAAAAAGAATAGGACCCAGAATGCTTCCTGTTGACGGATTTGCGGCTCAAACCAAAGAGGTGTTCGAATTTCAGGGTTGTAGGTTTCACGGCCACGTTTGTAATATGAATCCATACCACGAACAAGAAACGATGAAGGCTAGGTACAAGAAAACCTTGGAAAAAAGAGAATATATAGAAAAGTTGGGGTACACATTTATAGAAATGTGGGAATGTGAATTCCATCGATTGAAAAAGACAGAAGACGACCTACAGCAGTTCCTCGCAAAAAGGAAACATCCGTTGGACCACAAAACTAAACTTACTAAGAACGAAATTGTGGATGCGATAAAGTCTGGTTTGTTGTTCGGGTGTGTCGAATGCGATCTTCAAGTTCCGGATCACTTGAAACCCTACTTTGCAGAGATGGCCCCAATTTTTAAGAATATTGAAATCTCACGAGAAGATATCGGTCCTTACATGCGAGCCTACGCTGAAGACCACGGTGTTATGAAAACGCCAAGAAAGAGTTTGATCGGTAGTATGTTTGGTAAAAAGGTATTAATGACCACACCGCTTCTCAAATGGTACTTGGCGCACGGAGTAGAAATCACTCGAATATACGAAGTAGCGGAATACACACCAGTGGCATGTTTTTCGGAATTTGTAGATGCCGTGTCGGATGCCAGGCGTGGTGGCGATGTCGATCCCTCCAAGTCTATTATTGCTGACACTATGAAACTGATGGGTAATTCTTCCTACGGGAAAACTATCACGAACAAGTATAAGCATCGGAACGTGAAAGTGACTGACTCAGTCAAAGCCAGTGGACTCGTAAATGAAATTCTATTCCGCGATCTTAATCCCATATCAGAAAATTGCTACGAAGTTGATCTAGCCAAAGCCAAAATCAAGCATGATTTACCTGTACAGATTGGGTTTTTCGTGTATCAACATGCCAAGCTCAGAATGCTGCAATTGTGTTACGACTTCCTCGATACATTTCTAGACAGAGCAGACTTTGAATACGTGCAAATGGATACTGACTCGGCTTATTTGGCCATAGCGGGAAATAGTATTGAAAGCTTGGTAAAACCCGAGCTTAGACAGTTATTTGATCAAGAAAAGAACAAATGGCTTCCTCGCACTGATACGGAAGAGCACAGACGATACGACAAACGTACTCCGGGTCTGTTCAAACTAGAATGGGAGGGTGATGGAATTGTAGCACTCTGTAGCAAGACATGGTATGGGTTTGGTCCAACAGATAAATTTAGTTGCAAAGGGGTAAATAAAAGGAATAACATCATCAACAAAGAGAAGTTCATGCGAGTATTAGAAGAACGGAGGGCTTCCTCAGCCACAAATCGTGGTTTTCGTGTGAAGGACAATCAGGTTCTCACTTACAAACAAGAAAAGGCTGCCTTTACCTACTTCTACCCCAAGCGCAAGGTTCTGGATGACGGTATCACCACCACCTACTTAGATATATAATGAGTTACAAAAAAAAATAGAAATGGATAATTTATTACTCAACTTCATATTTTCATATCCGTCATAAAATTCTTATTTCCCAGACAACTTAATTCCCGTACGTACATTACCTATCAAACTATTTTATTCACCTTTGACACCAAACAGACAGTTATCAAAATAACCTAAGAAAACAGATATTGATAAAAAAATATATATATTTAAAAAATGCAATCAACGTTACTATCCATTATCATGCCTTCAAGTATAACTACCCAAATACGGGCGTACAAACCCGCCTTATAGTCCTGTGCGTATTGTATCACTTTATTATATACCATTGAATTATTTTACGTTTCTTGTCATTTATAATGTATGTACTACATGTATGCTTGTGAGTCGTAATAAAATAATAAAGTAATGTAAACCTATAACTTGTCTTATCTTGTGCTTTCTTTTTTGTCGAGTGTCGTATACCATATATCATACCATTATACCAAGTTGTTAATTTGAAAATAACCCTCCCTATAGTAATACCCTTAGCATGCTTAGTAGTACTCCCCGTTTCAAGTAAAAACTATATGATTCTGGGTAATGTACTATACGATATTGCGTTATGATGATGCAATCATCAACATACTTCAGATACACCGGGAAAACCCCCATGACTCACAAATATATAGGCTTATTGGGTAATGCACTATACGATATTACGCAATGATGATGCAATCTTACATATGCCGGGAAATCCCAATGACTCATACCGCTGACGTCAGGTCTATACATAGTTACGGGAAATACCCAAATGACGTCATCAAGCTAAAAATAGATACGGCGTGTGGTGACGTCAGAGCCCGCGTCAGCGGCACCACGGCACCACACAAAAATGAGGGTCGAAAGGGTACCTTATATACTACTGAGCTGTACCTGTTCAACATAAGAAGAATTAACCAAAAGCAAAATACATAGAAAAACAGATTTAAAAAGTCTCATATAAGATTAATTTGACCAGGAAGTCTTGATTTTAATACCATTAGTATCTGCTGGAAAAGTAGTATACAGTGATGAATCATTCCGCCTGAGCCCGCTTGGGTGTGGGCAAACACTTGAAACTCGTATTCAGTAGTTGATGAAAGGCTGCAAAAGGTATGTTGCAGTGTATCGCCCAGCACTCGGACTTCTTCTTCAGGTTCAGATTTTGGGATGAAATCATCATCGTATGGCTTGAGTAAAGTCCTCATTGTCACCTGAACAGTTATAGAACGGGGTTGAAAGTTTAAATCTTTAATCGGTTTTGTCTACAATCGAATTCATTATTAGTAAAAGTTTAAAATTGGTTACTTAATTTACGGTTACTCTCATTATGATTATTTAGTACATTATAGTATATGAGATAACGAAGACAGAACAAAAAGAATGTACAATTATGTAAGTCATGTAAAAACAACAAGTTTAAGGCAATTTATTTCAAACAATAAAAATGGCGTATAATAAAAACCAATATGGTGCCATTGTCCTTAAAAAATACAAAAACATCTGACAGTTAGGTTTTTAGAAGAACATTGATATTAAAAAGAAATCAATGCAACTATGAAAGGATCAAATAAAAGAACAAGTTGATATTTTTATTTGATACCAGATTTTGAATTTTTTCATATTGCTACTAATGTCCCTGTTTGCTTGGAATCGCCCTCAATTCTTTAAAGGCAGCTTACCGCATACTTCGTAATTGTACAGAGGATATTTAGTGGTTCCTCCCATCCGACGGTAATATCATGTAGCCCTTTACTTAGCAGATAGAGATTTGAAGGACTCTCTGGAACTGAGTTTAGTAGATAAAAACACAATTTCTTAAAATACAATTGTTAAACTTCAAGTTTAATGAAAATTATGTAATGAACTGTTATTTAATTAACAAAATGGGTTGTTTT
>JAUMTS010731784.1:0-18704 GCA_032273385.1 Ophiopholis aculeata | reverse complement strand
GTATGAATTGATTAATATTTATTTATTATTGTTACCTTGATTTTTGTACTTGGTAATCAATTTTGTAACCAATGTTATATTAGTGAAAATGAACCATTCCTATAAAATATAGTTTGTGTACTTAACACAATTAAAGCAAAATTTTAGTTGTAACTTGTTAACATAAAGTTGTAAGGGTTTCAAGATTTAGTTCATGTTAACAGGAATTCTTGTTATCAGGTTTTTAATGATGTCGTATATGAGCTTGGAACTTATAAAAACACTTTGTGTTAACAGACATTTTGTGTTAAACAATTTTGTGTTATTGGGTTGCCAAGAAAATGATGTAAGTTCTCGTAACTGATGTTTAAATTTAGTGAAGGGGTTGCCTCTATTCTTAAATGTGGATGAGTGTCTCCCAGAATAGTCAGCTTTTTTTTAAAACTAGGTTTAAGAGGCAAAATAATATCCTTGATATGCTAAAATTCCCTTAAAATGATGCACGACAGGCATCAGATCCCTTATGTCCACGGCCCCAAGGAAGAACAACCGTTGGGTTGAAGTGGGCCTTCCGTGTTTAAATAAAGTTGAATCTGAATCTGAATCTATGGACCTGTCTCATAGTTACTAGCACTATGCCATTACCCAATAGCACTCTTCCAAAAATCGTTTTTTACTGGCAGTTTTCTTGTTCAAAATCTTCATTCCCTTGTGTTTGTTATGGTTAAACAAGTTCACAATACTGGTTCATTACACACAATTTAACACCAAAAAGTTCTACTGGTTGATGTGTTTTCCTATCAATCTGTGGATGTCAATAGTCTAAAAGTAACATATGACCACAACTTTCCATTTCAATACTGTTTAAATTAAAAACTCTGTATCACTATTGTCAACAAATTTTCTGCTCTATGTCCTGTGTAACAATAAGGTGTACTTGTTCCATGTCGCTTGTCACCTCTGTGGTCAGATTACGTGTAAAAATGTTAGCAATTTTTTGTCCTGCTTGTTAAGTTGTTTTCATGATATTTTTGCAGTATTTCTTGAAGATAAAAAGGTTGAAATAAAGTTTGATATGATATCATCGGGTTCATTAGACAATGATTTATAGCGATTTCTTGGCGTTGTTGTGATATTTTGCAGACATGTTTCAAATATAGTTTTCTTCAACTTTGCCAAGTCTCAATGTGTAAATTTGCTTTATTGAGTTATTAATAAATTAGTTTTGCTTAAATCTAGAAAATGGATTTTGCTTATATTTATAAAATGGATTTTTACGTTTTACATACTGTCAATTGAATTTTAGTGTTTTGTATGCAGCGTATACAATGTACTGGAAACTACTGCTGTTATGTAGGGTAACGTTCATCACATACTGAAGTATAACGTCTTACAGAAAATAAAATATGATTAATATAATGACATATAAAAAGCCAATAGAAATAACAAGGTGATGTATATGTAAAAACGCTTTTTGTTGCTTTACATAGTGAGGGACAAGTTTGCAGGCATTATGGTTGGATACTAAAGGAAAACTAATGTACCATCAAATAACTTAGACCTACAATGTATTCTTATTATAAATCTTGTTTTGTGAAATTATGTCTTCAACTGTGTTGTTCAATCCCTTTGAATGGCAGCATATTTATAATTATGCTTTTCTCCAAAACTTATTTTCCTCGAATCGGTCACTACAAGTCACTATGTAATGAGCACGACGATATGTATATGATGCGCAGGATCTGAGCATGTACTTTAAGATTTTAATTGCCATAATTATAAACCTAAAAAGAACATGTTGCCATTGTTTTTCCTGAAAAATTATGTTTAAACCACATATTTACAACTTAGTTCTTGTTTTGCAAAACAATTACAGCAAACAGTAACAGAATTTTACTAGTGGATGAAAATATAACATATTCGTATGGAAAATTGTTTTGGATTAAGGAAATCTATTGAAACAACATCTTCTTACCTCCTTTCTGCTAAACAAATTTTGTAGTAGTTTTGTAGCACCTACAAACAACTTTTGTTTTTTAAATAATGATGCCTGTTCATACATAGTGATGATAAAATAATAAATTAAGAATTTAAACTTCTACCCTACTTAAACTTTGCTCCCCCGGAAGCACTTTCACGGTAACAACCGCATCCTCATGATCCTCAGACAGTCTTATGAATAGTAATCTTTGACGTCATAATATAACTGTGACGTCATATGATAGTTCAACTAGCGGATTCTAAGAAACAATCAGAGCCTATAAGACTGGTTGAAAATGCGGTTTGTACCGTAAAAGCACTTCCGAGTAAGGAAAATTGAAGTACAGTAGTGTAGAAGTGAATTAAATGAATAATTATTGACTTTGTTCTTGTTTTGTATAAAGCCACAGCATGCAATTATAGATAGTTGGCTGATTATAATGTAAACAAATATTAGTTGGGTATATAGTTTTTGATTTTGTAAATCTCTTGAAGGAACATAACCTAACCTCATTTTCTGTGAAAGAAGATTTATAATAGTTTTGTAGCACATTTAAACGACTTCTCTTTTTGGAATAATATCACAGCCAGGCCCGATCACAGCACTCAATTACCTGTATTTGGCTGACCAAAATGTGAATTATTTGTTGGGTATATTATTTTAGATTATGACAATCTCTTTCAGGAACACCATATTTCTTTTTCTGTAAAGCAAATTTTGTAGCAGTTTTGTTATACATTTAACAATGCTCTTCTTTTGCATATAACATCACATCAATCACTTACTTATCGGTATTGGGCTGATTAAAATGTACAAAATGTCTGTTGGGTATATAGTTTTGGATTCTAAAAATGTCTCAGGAACACCGTAATGTACTTGTCTGTGAAACAAGGTTTGTAGTAGTAGTTTTTTATTGCAGCACAATGGCATTTTTTCTCCTTTTGTATAATATCACATCACTTAAGTCATTCAGCTGATCAAATTGTAACATATCTGTTGGGAATATGGTTTTGTATTCAGAGAAATCTCTCTCAGGAACACAGTATTCCTTTTTTTTTGTGAAACAAAGTGTGTAGTAGTTTTGTAGCAAATTTAACATCTTCGTTCTTGTTTTGAATAAAATCACAGCACTCATTTATATGTATTTGGTTAATCAATATTTGTTGGGAATATGGTTTTGGGTTCTGAAATATATATTTCCAGTTCTATGAAACAAATTTGGTAGTAGTTTTTAAGTATTTGGCCAATTGACAATGTTAAAAATATTTGTTGGGAAAATGGTTTCAGATTCTGTCTCAGAAACACCATATTATGTAAAACAAGTTGTTCTAGTAGTTTTTCAACTAAACGACTTTGTTCTTCTTTTGCATAAAAGCACTTAATTGTTTGGCTGATCAAATTGTTGGGAATATGGTTTCAGATTCTGGAAATCTAAGATTTTTAGTAGTTTGGTAGCACATTTAACAACATCATTCTTGTTTTGCAATCAAAATCACAGCACTCGATTATGGTATTTGTTAATTGTAGTTTGGGAACAGTATTTGCGACACCACTTTGTTGATGAAATTCCACGTGTTAATAGGTAAGTATATTCAGTAAAAATAGGCAGTGTTAGTTAATTAGTGCAGACCATTGTATTCCAAAGATAGTTCATTCTGATGTATAAAAATAAAGAAACTTTATTGCACATATTAAATCATCTGTTACAACCTATATCAGTTGTAAGTATATAACAGTACCTGTTCATGGCACTTTTGCAACTATACAAAAGCTCATATTTGTGAGCTCTCAACACCTTCCCCCTAAAAAGAAAAGGCTGTCCACTTGAATACAAAATATAAAATACCTAACATACAAAAACTTGTTCAATATAGGGTACATATCTTTGGTAGCATGCACAGGCCAGTAAATCCCTGGGTTGAATTTCAATTAATGACACTTACAAACTTATTAGATATTTTGTTTTTACATAGTACTTACCTGAAATTTGTGTACTTTTTAATGATGTGGATGTTGTGGGTGAATTAGGAGCAATCAACTAAAAATCACAAATTAGGGTGTTTGGTTGGTTGGAAAAATTGGATGCAACAAAAAATATATCGATGGGAGAAAATAGGAAAAAGATAGTACTGTTTTTGATATCATGCAAAGATGGTACGCGGAAAATGGTGGGCTGATCCAATTGAATGATCTGAGATTTCTGTTCACTAATCATGCAACAACTGATTGATTGATTGATTGATGGTTTTACATATCACAGTGACTCGTCATATGGTATGCAATCTACCTAAGCAATATGATTGCTTTTTCTACTAAAGGAGTGGTGGGCTATATAAATTTGGCTATTAAGTACAAATTGGAGCATATATACTTGTTGAAACGCATGCAATTTATTTCTAGCTTAATGGAATGATTCAATAAATTTGGATGGTAAATCAAGGCAAAAATACTATTTTTGATCAATTAAAATTTGATGTTTCATTAGTAACACTTATTACCACCATCATCACACCAAAAATTATTTTCAGTTACAAAAAAATCAACATCAGTTCAAATAAATTTGTATTATACCCATAAATAACTTCATTGTAAAATCTGCATAAAAACTTACCACATAACATTTTTATGAATTGTTTAGTAAACCAAATGCCCCCTGTAAAGCTCTTGAGTGTGAGTAAGAATGCTATAAAAAGGCACACAAAATTCTGATGTGTAAACTTCTAGTAAAATGTCAGAACTAAACAATGAAAGCATGTTTTCAAAAAAGTAAAATGTTGTTAAGGCTGTTCGGGTTAAAGAGGCACTTGATAAAGATTGCAAGGAAAGGTAGTTGGATTGGATTTGACCAAAAAAGTGTACTTTAGATCAAAAATCGTACATCAAGTGTATGATGAAATAAAGTATACCATGCATTTACAGTGGTGCAATTTATTTGGTCATATACTTGATGGATGACTGGGATCTAAAGTATACCTTTTCAAATTTGATATTGGAAAAAGAAACCATGCAGGCACACTTGTTGGTTATGTCACATCATGCTTATGGACTTGGAAAGTATGTAATAGGGTGGTCACATAATGTTCTCATGTAGGTATACACTCATGTTTCTGTGCATTTGAAACTAATAGTTATGTGTGAGAGAATTTAATAAGCAGGGTGGAAAACGTACAAGGGTGGTATATTTGTTATTTGTGGGTAGGTTGATTGGTCATGCAGCTGGCTTGGTCTTCGGTGGATTTTAGGTTAGAAAAGTGCCTTCCAAGCAACACATATCTAGTTAATGCTCGCAGTATGTTTGGAAAAATAGAGTGCAAATGTTCAGTTACCATGCAAAGAGAAGCAGTATTGTTTTTTTAGTGGCCACACACACGCACACACTCCACCCACCATACACATAAACGATGATTCTTATTTTTCTCAGTAGGCACGGACTGTCGGCTCAGTGTGGAGTATATGCTGAAGAAGTTCATGTAGTGAAGTTAGAACCAATTTCGTACTATGAAGTGTTTGGATACATGTGGAAACTGCCGAGGGTGTGACTTGACTGACGATAATAACAAACAAAATGGCGGTGCATAGAGAGTCAGATGCTTGCTATGATGTTGATTCGCAGCAAACCGCAAATCGTTGACGTTGTTAGGGTAAGATGTTTGTTAACAAAAGAAATATACATCAGCACCAAAGATGAGTGTTGTAATTAAAACAGTGAAGGGATATAACAGCAAGCAGAGAAAAAATAAATCGCTATGAAGTGTAGAAATGTGTCATAACACAGCTGACGACAGAGCCATAAATATGCATGGGTAAATTTTATGTCCGCATTAAATCATCAAGTTCCCATCTAGTTTGTCAGTTTGA
Source organism: Ophiopholis aculeata (assembly GCA_032273385.1). NCBI lineage: Eukaryota > Metazoa > Echinodermata > Ophiuroidea > Amphilepidida > Ophiactidae > Ophiopholis > Ophiopholis aculeata. The sequence goes on along the minus strand of JAUMTS010731784.1, from coordinate 12,886 downwards.
TTATCTGATTCATCTTGATGAATGATATATTGGGTCAGAAAGAATGTAGCGACACCGAATTCACTCCCAAGCCAAAAATGTCTGCCCTAATTTAACTCAAATTGTGAGTGTCAACTTGACGGGAGTTAAAATGATTTAGTCTATTCCGTATTCATTAAAGACAATTGAATTGTGGTTTATTCAAACACTATCAATATTGTACTACTTCAGATTTTACTAATTGCATTTTAGAAAATTAATACAGTTCTATAACAATATTGAATATTGTTATGTATGTTATCTAAATGTCAACAAGTCTTTGTGGGCAAAATTCATGGCACTGATGTATTTATAATATTTGTCCTGTTTTTTGATGATATTTTTATGGCTTTAAAGCACTTCAGTGGAATAGATAAACCAGCATAAATTTGACATTGGAAGTGAATTAGGTGAATCGATCAACATTTCCTGAGATTTTGTTGGGTCAATAATGATGATATTCCTAAATTAGACATTTTTTGAAAGGGAGTAGTTCTTGAAACTGAACTGAAGGGACATCCATGCACACCAATGAGGATGGCAACACTCAGTTCATAACAAAATGAATGTTGCCAAATGAGTTCAGTTATTACTCAATTGTCAATATCACTGACATAAGTTTCAGAATGACACTTTTCTTCCCTTTCGTTTGTCTCTTGCGCAACCTGAAACTACTGGTCTATCCAATAAATCTAGCATTTTACTCAGTAAAAGCAGTTCATTGGTGCAAACGATGACTGGTATATACCCGCCACCTGATTTTGAAAATCGATTTGAAGATAAAAGCTCAATATTTTTTTCTAGGACTTTAAAATGTGGTTGACCCTGGCAACAAATTAACATCAGAAATGTCTGCTAAGCGTGGTTCCGTTTCTGACAATTGAACAATTTCTAAATCTGACTGATCTTGACTCAAACTTGTATAAAATTATGCATATCAGATAGATCTGGTTCAGCAATTTGAACTATCAATTAATGATCAATGATGAATCTGATTATACATGCATGCGTGGGAAGAATGCAATAGAATGAATCTACAAAAGAGACACATTTCTTTTGTCTAAATCAGCATTGGAATCAACAAAATTTAAACTAAAATATATAGAAATGTGACAAACCTTTGAGTGAGGGGGTTTTAGAGATGTCCACTTGTCAGGATTAACAATAAATGGGTTAATCTTAGCTTGAAATGGCTGATCTGTGCAGTGCAGACATCAAAGCACATGCATTAAGATGAAAATTGAATACATGTGTATCTGGGGTGTAAGCTTAGCAGATATTCCTGGTCCCAACTCCTGCAGCATTTTTTTTTTCAAGTGTGAGTAGTGTAGTAGGTAACCTTTGGGTTCTTCTTTTGTGGAAGCACCATGTGGCTGTACACGTGGAGGAACCCATGAGGTACCTAATGCACTTCTTTTGTGTGTGATGTTAGTTTGCTATCAACTATAGTTTGTTCAACTGCTTTCTATTTGGACCATGATATAAACACCACTATTACAGTGCATCCAAAATAACTTGAAGATGGGAATGTACATATGGTTGACTTTTTTACAATGCTGTGCTGAATACTTCAGCCACGTAGCACCCAAACTCAATAAAAGTTATGGGTGACACAACACAAGTCTAGTTATACCACATAACCATGTTCATGTTATTTCAAAGCACTTGAGCTAGGCTGGGGAAGATCTGTATGGTCACGATGCACATGTTGAAGACTGATGTCCTAAAATGGACATGCAGAACTGCTTGTGTATTATTATAACTGTGATCCTAGCCCCTTGCATGTGAACGAGGTTCTAATGATGATTGTAATACCAATTCTGCATTCAGCATTTCTGTCAATTAGTTATGAATGATTTTAAATTGCTGTCACGGAGCACAAAATGACAAGAGAGGTGACGGACAGCTAGGGGTTAAAATGCATTGACACTGATTGCTGGATCAATGGAGCTGTGTGGAAGCAAGAATGAATGAGTGCAACCATAACACTTACAAAGATGAAAGCAACATTAAAACAGAGCAAGATGAAGACATGAGAGAATGACACAAATCACACAATTACAGAGTAACAAAGAGAATACAAAAGGAATATCATGAAGATAGAGAAAGACGAAGATGCTGACATAGCAGAGATGAACTGAACAAGTAAAAGATAGTTGAGGGCCACACAATCAATGTCATTAATCGTATCTCTCTGAGTATGGAGTCCTTACAAACAATGTTCTTGTTATATATAGTCCCCCCTCCCATCACATGTAATTGTGAAATGATATGAGTACACAGAATTGAAGGTATTACAATCATCATTAGAGCAGCCAATCTAAACACTATTGAGTTGATAGAATCCATCCACTGTATAATAACATGTATTTGTTGTAATTTGAGGGTGTATGATAATAGCAATGAGTTAGGACAAGCCATAAATGATGCCAATTGGGTCAACCATGCGTATGATAATATCAACCTACAATAGCCGGTGTGGGGGTAAGTCAATGAGGTCTAGTAAAGAAAATAAATATGAAAACTTTGGGGTTGGTTGATTGATAACTCAAAAACTGAAATGTCAACACAAATCAAACTTGGGGGTAAGAAAATAACATAAAAGTAAAAACACCTTCACCGAAAGCTGGATTTTGGTGGCGGCAGCTAAGAAAGGCAACTGGGATCACATTCTTTTTAAAATTTCTAAAATTAAGACCAAAATGAAACTTTTAAAGACAACAAGGAAGGGGAGAACTGCATATAATATTTGTATAAATTAGTTGAAATACAATTTTCATGAAATTTCATCAGTTGCCTTCCTTTAAAACAAAACAGAAAAGGGATTAAACAAAATGTGTAGTATGGATATGATATCCGCGTTATGACATTTCAAGTCAACAACATAATAAAGCATTGCGTTGAAAGTTGATAAAAAAACGTTGGCAAAAAAATGTGAGTTTTGAAAGTCAATCATTTGGGTTTAGGGCTGGTTTCACCTTCGGTGGTAACACATGCAAAATGCCTAGAACTAGCAGTAGTACCAACAACAGATTTCCCCCATCTCTCTTGACGGCCATGCTGTTGTCTTCCGACATTTGTTGCGCACACGCTTTGTCCACCGTCTTCATACAAGTGAGCTCAACCCTTATTTACATTGTAATATCAGATTAAATGGCATGGCAGTGAATGTGACCTCCTTGTTCCTATGGAACAGAGCCGTAACGTGCAAATCATAAATTGGCAAGCCGTGGCGAGAGGGTGGAAAACCTGAGTTGTTGGTACAAGAAATGACACACGACTTAGACACATGGAGTGAGGGAGAAGAAAGCATCAATGTTTTATATATGCAATGTGGTTTAAAGAACACTCATGAAGATGATCAATGGGCTTTTATCAGTGTACAAAGTGCTTGAATAAAAATTAACAAATAAACCATAATGTCACCGCAATTATTACAGCTTAAAATGTCAGTTGTGAGAAAGCTCAGCTATATCTTGGTCCAAAAAAAAAAGGAAAAAGCGAGACAGAAAATCAAGGCGCAGATGCTTGTTAAAACAGTGACACGTGCTCGAGAGAATGACAGGAACAAAAAATAATAAAATAAAATGTAAAAGGAAATCATAATGAAAACTGTTCAACTAAATGACGATGTTAAACACTTTTTTTCGCCAAAAATGATATCAGCTGGAAGCAATTCAAGATGAATGGAACGGAAAATAACAAAAAATAAAGAAATGAAATGATTTTCTTTTTTCATTCCATGATACTTAAACATGATAACATCTTTGTAAACATCATCTTCATAATTTATCATCACATAAAACATAGTAGAAAAATCTCTCCCTTAATATATATTATATATATAATATACGATCCTATATCACATCCCCTTAAATCACAATAGCACCCATCGTGAAAGATTGGTCAGTACATCATAAAAGCAAACAATATCCCATTATTTCTGCCCTGCCACATCAAAAACATTGTATCTTTAAAAAACAAAAACAAATCTGAGCGATATCCAAAGTAGTGATCAATGGTTATGTGCTGTCCAATGTAAAAACACAATTGTCACATGCTCAATTAGATGCGTCAGTCTTTTAGAGCAATCTCAATAAGAAAATGACAAAGCATTATCTGTTTTGTTCTTTACTTACAAATACTTGGCTTTTAACGTGGCAGGGCGGAGATTGACAACAATTTGTACCGATATAAGTTTACAATTATCCAAAACTAGTGTAATATATATAGAAAACAAACAGAAAAATTATAAATGCTTTTTTTCACTCTGTGTGTACAAGGTATCTTATAAATTACGAAAAAATCATGATAGATATCCCTCCATTGGTATGAAGAGTTATTCTATGATTATCTTGGAGGGACAGAAATTAAAAAGTTGCATTTATCCATTCTTGACACTACAACATGAAATCAAAATATACAGATTTATTATTGATGTTCTTTTTTTTTTCAATTGATTTTCTCCCACAATTTGTGTTGAATTTGGAGAGACATGAGTTCCATTAAATTTTGGAAAGTCATAAAATTTCAAATTTTGCATAAATACAATGATCAACAATTGTGTTAAATTTGTAATTTGTAAATGTTTCGAATTTAGCTCAATATATTAACAAACTATGTCATCATAATTGTAAAATGCTTTTAGTTGTGAAAAGTTTTTCGTTGTGTCAATATATATTAAATAACTCTGTCATCATAATTATAAGTTGATTTAATATATGTACAGTAATCAAGAATGGCACATCGGCTAAAAAGATGGGTGACTTGTTATTCAAGTCTAATACTCTCCAATCCAATTGCTTGATTTTTTAATTGAGCGATTTTAAAGATTCTTAAAATGAAAAAAGATCAATGACAAGATCCAAACATAAAATTTGATTATCAACCCCTTAAAAGTTGTCATATCTTTGGTATCGGCTGGAAAATGTCTACATTTTTTCAATTAACACTGATATTAAAGCTCAAAATCTTAAATAGGCTTACAACTGTAAAATGTTGATCACATCAGAACTCGAAAGACTTATAAACATACTCACTTTTTCTCAAATATTGGATTCCTTCTACATCTTCCTACAAAATTACTGAAAGAAATCATAGCGATTATATCATACTTTGTACAGATGGCATTTGGCACACGAATCAGCTTGTTCTACGGCATTTTTTTCCTGATGAATGCAACAAATTTGGAATCATAGAATAACCCTTTTTCTCAAAATACAATACAATGATCAGCTTCGTTCTGGACAATCACCAAAATGGGAGCGGGCATGATTTACAATGAAGGGATGTATGGTACTGGTGGGTAATAATATAATATCTGATATACATTCACAATGGTAAAACATCTACAATCTAGTAAAATGGTATTTGGGCTAGTCCATTTAAAATCCATACACTATGTGGAACTTGATAACTCAAATGAAGTTGAAATTGTGGCAGATATCCAATGGACTGCATTCAAATAAACTTCTGCAAACTTGTGTTAAACATAATTTATAGCTATATCGCCCACCCCCCTGGAATTGAGAACATAAGCAGAAATAACCACATTTAGAGATGGTTAAATTACAATTACTTAATTCTTGGTTATAATGTGTCTATTATAAACCAATCCTGGTGTGTTTCTAAAATAGACATTTATTTTTGGACCCTGAAAATTGAGGAAACTTAAGTTCTGTGGAAACACCATGATAGGAGTCAAAAATTTAGTAAGCTAGCAGTATAGCGTATGAAGGAGGTTGACCCACCAACAAGGGAATGGCTGCTTTGCAGCAGGTTTGAGATTTAATGAGGATCAAAGTGCTCTGTTGTGTTTTCTATCATACGCAAGAAGAAGACAGAGTATGACTTTGAATCCAACTTCGACTGTAACCAAAAATGTTCACCAAAAGGTATTTAAAACAATGTTCCCTGAATGCCAAATCCAATTAAGCTTGATACTCTTGTATGAAGGAGACTCCTAATTATAATAAACATTACTAAATCGCCATTAGGTGTATGGATATTACATGGACCTTCCCAATAATGACAAATGGTTAAGACACTGCTAATTATAGGATGTACAATTACTGGAAGGCAGAAATACTGGAGAAAAACACATCCAAAAAAATTAATGAATTACGATACTTTTGAATTTTTGAAATCAAAACATGCACAGCACATTGTACAAATGATTTTTAGTGTGATTTGTAATTGTGTAGAACTGCTTGTTAATAAAGCCTGATAGTGGTATACTTATTAAAAACTAAATACATACAAATATATAGTACCGTTCACTGCATTAACACATGTATGGGTCAAGTGCTTCCTTTGGTTGAAAAATGATAATGAATCACATGTACTGTTTTGGAGTTCAAAAGTTACGCCAAATGTGTAATCCTGATAATGGTATTATTCCAAAACAAATGATTAGCAAGCAATATTTGTTGCTGTGCATCAACATAAACATTTGACAATGAGTTACGCACATTTATATTATCTAAAATGACTTATTCAGAACAATCTTTTCCAAGAGCAAAAATATATGGAAGCATCCTTCACCATAAAGGCCCTGAATATTGAAAATGCTGATTATCATCATACAATTGTGTATGCTATAAATTTATGTGTTTGTTATCAAGATGGAAGAGTATGATAGTTAGGTTTCTAACATCGAATTTGGAAGAGTATTTGGTATCTTTTATATCAATTTTGTGATGATTTGGTGCACAAGCATGAAAGGGTTTTTTCTTAAAACAAAAAAGCGTGCATGCACATGTGGTGAAGCGTTGAAGAAAAGGGAACTAGTACTATGGTTAATGCAGTGATTTTTGTGATGCAGCAGCGTTATAAAAGCCTAAAATTAGCATACAGTTTACAAATGATAGGTTATTATTATTACAGAGTATTTGTAAGAGTTGATTTATTCGGCCTCATGCAACCTATATGATACCTGCTTCTTTTTTATATAATGTAAAGGATGACTTCGGGTGTTTACATGCCAAAGAAGTCACTCAATAACAATTGATGTTCATACACCATCATATAATGCTAGCACGATGTGGGGTATTGTCTCGGAAGACTTTTTTCTCACTTCATTTTCTTTCGAGCGTCATTAGCTTATTAAAATTCAGGATGTCTTCCTGAAATATGTATTACATCTTCTCCAAAAAGATTGAGCAGCACAGACAATGAAATTTGTCACGCGCTGAATAACGCTCACCTCTAAGGAATGACAAGTTCACTGGCAGAATGTTTCTACACAGCGAACGCACCTGTCATTTACAACATATGAATTGGAAGATGAATTTATACCCCATTTATGCCAAATTCCTTAATACATTCATGCACATGCATATATGACGATGTCTTAATCATGTTAATTGAGTGACTTCTGTGTTAAAGGCACATGTGAATTTATGATGGCTCATACCAAAATGAAAATTTACTCCACCAGCAAGTGTTTCAAATGAATGCAAGTCACATATGAGTTAGTAGTAAAAAAAAAGGCTGTTTCAAATCCAATAATTCACTTCACAACTTACAAAAACAATACATTCAAGCTTCGAAGTTGGACAAAAGTGAACAAGGCAAAGTGTTTTTACAACTCCATGATGGATAGGGGTGACTAGGAGAAAAGATGTTGCGGAGGAGATGTTTCGACGAATCGCTGTCAAGTGTCACCACGGGGATATTAACAAAAACAAGGAGAGTAAGAGTGCAAAAAATGCTCAGCCATGTAAGAGGGGGTTCTTAGCTTTGGTAAGAGGAAGCACAATGCGCGGAGCAATTCCCATTTTGGAATGAACCAGTCAAGTACTCTTAATGCAATTTGATTGGAATGTACAAAAGGTTTTCTTTAAAGTAATCAAAATAATGCATTACTAAACCTAATCTTGATTTAATATCAAGATTTTATTTTTAGAGTTTAATTGAATCAAATTCAGCTTGGCGTTAACTGAACAATTACATAGCAACTACGTGGTTGGCTTTCAACAAGGGTAAACAAAACAATTGTACAGATATTTAATAAAAATACCAAACTACACCCAAGTCACGCAAAAATCTTAAATTTCCTAAACAAAGTAGGGCTCTTTTGGTAATCATTCCACGGTTTAGAATAAGGCACAAAATTACAGTGGTACCGACTACACAAGGAAAACTATACCTTCCTATTTTCACATATTTAAACATCAGCCACAGTGGCTGCTACTATACACATGCAAGAAATATTAATCAACATTTGTCTCATTTTATTACATTTGTTGATAATTTATCAATCAAAATACTATACAGGTTGATTTGTTTGGTTTCAATATAGATATCAGTATCAATTCTCTGATTATACATTTTTATATAAAATGTCTTAAATCGTAAATGCAGTTTGGTTTGAGCTCCAATCAACATTATACACAACAACAAAAAAGATCTACAACTCAAAAAATAACTAATAAATGAAGAAAGCAAATTTTGACATTTTTTTGCTATGAAAGCCAACACAATTGTAAGACTAGTACAGTGTCTGTTTAAACAATCCGAGTTTCAATTAAAAAAAAGTTTATACACCCCGCAATATAAAGCACACAGCATTCTCAGTGTAAAAAAAGTTCACCATATGGGTACGGGAGGAACTGAGCTACAATTAAAGCAAGAATTTATGAATGATATATGAAGCATACAATGTTATAATAATACAGGTTAGTAATGAATAATGAATGCTAAAATGTCGTAAACTAATAACAACAACAACAAAATAAGCGCCCAGAACACAATCAAAATTGCCCACTATTTTCTGCACAGACATATAACACCCGAAGGAGAGCTGTTAGATAAAAAAAGGGGTCGTGATGAAATGCACTGGCTCAAGAAAAAGCACAACATAAGTAGTAATGAAAAATGTTAATGGAATCAGTGAAATCGCAGAACGAAGAGCTATCACTTTTTTTTATCATCTTGCTAATTTTTAGGAGCAACAAAATAAAGGTTATCAGCGGAGGGAGCAGAAAAAGGTTTTTTTGAAAGTAAATTTTCATTTTGCCTTGCGTAAAAAATTACAAGGCCATTTGCCAAAAATTTGAATTCATTGGTTTCGTTAGGTACTGATTGTTTCTTTCATTAATAAATAATGGAATTTTGTTACATTATTAACAATTGGAATATTTCTTCTATAAATAATTTCCTGTATAACAAGCTACTAATTATGCTGTTATACATCACATAATGTGCCAATCAAAATTTTGGAATAGTTAATTGCTGAGTTTTTGTTTTCACTCTACTATCATTATTACATTGAAAACAAAAATGAGATGTAATAGTAATAAATCACTTTTTTTCCTGATTTTCGTTTTGATTAGTGAAATTATCAGGACCATATGTTTCATCGCCTATATCATCCACATATGGCTAGAAAGACAATAACATTGCATAAATTAAATGATTTGGTAAAAGAGTTGGTTGGTTGGTTCAAGTCTAAATACAATATGTACTAATAATATAATCAGCTACTCAAAAAAATATTGTACTGTAGCACATTTAGAATCACATTATGACAACAATACTATCATCTGTTTCGGTGGAAGGTTTTCGGCACTTTTTGAATTAATACCAAACAACAAAAATCGCTGCACTTCCGATTGCGTAAATAAATTTTTTGTGATCTATCGGGGGAAGTACAACAATCACTCACACAAATTAAAAAATATTTAGAATACTGATTGAAAACCACTATTTGCCGTAAATACTTGTTTGAAACAAAATGGTAAACAAAGGAAATATTTATATCATTTTGAGGAGAGAAATTGAAAAGAACTAAAAAATATATATGATATTCTTATTTTCACATGAGTTTCAAGATTTTTTTGTACTTACATAATGATCAAGGCTCTATCTCATCACAGAATCATTTGTTCAAATCTCTGATTTTTTTGTGAAAATTAATAATAATAATTTTTGGCAGCAGTGGTGGTCCCGTTTTGGTTTGAAACAAGTTGTTTACCTCGCACACTCATTCTCTCTAAATTCTTCAATAAATGAAAGCATGTTCTTTGGAAAGAATGCACTTCTTGGTCATAGTAATAATAAAATCCAGCTATCAATCGTAACATTTCATGATCATAATCGATCACAAAATCAAGTTGTTACGCTTGTTTTAAAGTTGTCCAAGGCACAGCTTTTCAAAAATATTTGGATAATATTTTTGTTTTGATAGGGTGGACTTTTAATTTGTTCTTATGTTTGCCCTTTCATTGCTCTTGTTTGTTCTTCTTGCGCTATTCTTTGAGCGACAAGAAAGTGCGCAGTCTGTGCAGCAGTGGGTGATCCCGTAATCGTAACTTTACGATTGCGCGTACCTGGAATGTATTCACCTTTCTTTGAGATTTGAATCTTGGCCCCAGAGTAGTTCTGGAATTCCACTAGAGTCTTACCACCCTTGCCTAGTATAGCACCAACTAGAGTCTCGGGTACTTCAACTTCTAAGACGGTATCTTTGGTAGGATCTTTGAGTTCACCTCCGATGGTGATGGGGATACCCCCTACTGTCGCTATTGTGCCAGGAGATAGCTGTGGGTGGTGTTGCATGTGGTGGGACGTAGGCACAATGGTTTCTTGAGCTGTTGGAATTTGGAGCATTTGTGGTGCACCGTTTATGACTGCACCTTCTAGTGCGGCAGCTGCCGCTGCTGCTGGACTGGGCGGAGTTGTCTTGGTTAGGTGGCCCATCTGGTGACTCATTTGGTGGCTCATTTGTTGGCCCATTTGGTGGCTAATTTGGTGTCCATATGAACCTAGCAAACTGGAGGGAAACATTGAGGCTGGGAATGATGGGGTGTGGGAGGGGGCAGTAGCCCCTAGTAGTGGACTTGTTGCCCCAATCTGTAACCCTGGAGGTAAATGTCCCCCTAAAGAACCACCTAGTCCATAGTTATAATGTGATGCTAATGTGTTGAGAGCTGCATTAACACCGGCCGGATCACCATGTGAAAACTGCGGTGGGGAAATCATAGAAAGTGACGAAGGCATCCTTGCTCCTTGAAAAGTGGCCAAGGTAGGAGGTGACATTGCCACCCCTGTGGTAACCACAGACTGTGACGGAAGCGCATTAGGAAATGACACAAGTGGAATTTGTGGTTGTTTACTAGCCGCTGCAATTGCTGCCACGTTGGCTGCGACGGATTCTGCAAACGGTGATCCGGTGGGATTGGCGTTGGCTACTGGTCCTGAGATAGCCGCATAGCTGAGGTTGTTGCAACTGCCACTCTGTGGATCTTCTTGTACTTTGGCCACTATGAAAGCTATGGCCTTCTTGTTGGCATCTACCTCACCTGACACAGTTATGACACGCTCCGATAGCGTGATACCTTCAGATTTCTGTGAGATCTGTACTCGGGCACTGCTTTGCTCCATAATGGATTTGATCATACTGCCACCCTTTCCAATGATCAGACCTGCGGTACTGTTAGGCACTACTACTTTCACCTGCAATTGATAAATAAACAAGAAGAGAAGAAAATAGGTTAATTTTTTTGATAAATCTAACATTGTGCTCTCACTATTTATAATACAGGATGTCCAAGAAAAAGCAGTCCCTGACAAATACACGTATCAAAGTTCATGTGACTAATTTCATGAAAAAACACTTTTTTTGATAAGGATAGCAGCTACATCAGTTTGGACAAGTAGATATGAAATTCCATGTCAATAGAATTTGTACTTTCTGAGGGTTCAAAATTGTTTTTGTCAGAGCTTGTTATTTCTGGGACATCCTGTATGTGATTAGAATTGTCTTCCCATACCTCTATATGTGTCATCACAATCTACCTGTAGTATATGATACTGCATTAGGCAAAATCTTCCTCAAACCACGATATCATTCAATTCTACTCTAACCTTAAGCCATTTACTTGTCACTTTCAATAATTTTCCATCAGTAAAGAAAACATATCATTTCATTGACCCAAGTAGATATATAGATTAGCACATTTTCATCAAAATCTACTTGTAAAATATGATACTGTATCAGGGAAAAACTTTCTATCAACCATGATTTCATTCAATTTTTCAGTAACCCTCAGCCATTTACTTGTCACTATCAATAATTTTCTATCAGTAAAGCAAACATCTCATTTCATTGACCCAAGTATGTGGGGAAAACTCCTGGAGAAAACTGTAAACAGACAACGGTTGTTGATTAGCAAATTGTTGGCATAATCTACCTGTAAAATATGATACTGTATTAAATCTTTTAGCAAATCTTCCCTTCATCCATAATATCATTCAATTTTACAGTTACCCTCACTATCAATATGCAAACAACTCATTACATTGACCCCAAGGAAAATGAGTAACGCTAGATAAATCTTTGCTGCATGATTATTTCTTAGAGGATGCTGCAAGTAAAAGAAATCAAACATTTTCCACAAAACCATCACATTTTCTGGGCAAAATTCAAACCATATTATCATTCAATTTTACAGTAACCCTCAGCCATTTACTTGCCACTATCAATAATTTCCTATCACTAAAGCAAACACCTCATTCCATCGACCCAAGTATATTGAGTAATGTTAGATAGATCTTTGCTGCCCCTTACGAAAATGGCGAGCACATTTTGAGCTCGAAACATGCTCGTTACAAGCTTAAACATGCTCGTTACAAGCTTGAAACATCCCTGTTACGAGACCTATTTTGAAACAGAATGAACTTATAACATGCTAGTTACAAGCTTGTAACAAGCTAAAATGAGCTCAAAAATATGAGTTCGTTTTTGAAACAGAACGAACTTATAACGAGCTCACAATAGCACGAGCTCACAAATGTGAGCTCGCAAATTACGAGCCCTATTTTGAAACAGAACAAACTTATAACGAGCTCACAATAGCACGAGCTC
>JAUMTS010731674.1:0-11901 GCA_032273385.1 Ophiopholis aculeata | reverse complement strand
TTCGCTTCAACTAGGGTGCGACACGGCCAATGTGCACTTCCTATTAGCATTTAGATTGTAATATCCCCCAAAACAGCTACTCGATGCGCTCGAGTCAACGAAGACAATATAGATAAAGAGTCGTGCTCAAAGACTCAACGCTCACTAGCAGAGGTCAGATTTCGAATCCTCGACCCTCCGATTAAGGGACTGATGCCTTATCCAGTAGGCCACGGCGCTCAATCACTCGACCCTTTTCCAAATTGTCAAACAAGTTCAACTAAAGTTGTAAACCGTAGCTATTTTACAGAATCCCAACTGAAAAGGCATGCTCCTCGCGTAGTCAAGATTGCACAGGGCTTCCGATTACTTGTAACCTTTTCCCAAACCGATGATTTCCATGGACTACTTAAACAAGTCAATTATTCAACTGATCATTCCATGTGAATTCAAAATAGTTAACAGCGTCTTACATGTAAATATTAACTTTAGAAACAATTATATTAATCAAAGTCTTTCTTTCACATAATCACCACGATCCAAACCCAAAACATCACTCTTGATTATATGTATAAGTCTGTGTGATTTAAGTCTTTTATTTTTAAATAGCTTTCATCAAGAAAATTGTAGTTTGTCAATTTAATAATAATAATTGAATTGTTATTATGTTTACTTCTCTTTACGATAACCTTTCGATCAAGCAACGAAATCCCTTAACAATCACAAAAAATGATCTTAAAAACGACAACCTAGTGTCCAATGCATGTATTTTCTGCAAGAGTTCGGGTAATTTGAAATTAACAATTTTCCAGGAAAAAAACACCAGACATGACACAAGGAATCTAACTAACACTGCATATGCCAGAGAAATCAAAGATGACGCTAATATTTATAACTTAGTGCTTACAAACATACCATATTAAAAACGGGATCAATTAGCATATTTGTGGAACTAAATGACGAATTATGTATCAAATAATTGAAACGAATTCAGGTAGGTAACTAAAAGCACCATTAATGATCTAATTATGTAAGAGGCACCACATCTAATTTCGTCGAAATATCAAATATCTTTCTTAGGTAATTGCAGATTACAAATTCTATATAGGTTTCTTTTAGTCATATTTCAAAAAAAATAAAAGAATCATCGCACTTACTCACTCCCCGATATCATAGTACATGACGCTTTCTTTCTTTGTATAATAGTACATGCTCTACATCTCCGGGGGAAAGTGACATATTTTGGCGTATTAAAAATGTTAACAAAATTACCGAAATAGAATATCAGGTACACATGTATCGTGCTCCTTATAAAGTTATTATAGAATAATTTACAAACCGTTTCTGCTACACGAGGATGATACCGCATAATTTGAGCGTGGATGTCCTTATGTCAACTTGGGATCGACATTAACCCCTTCAGTCCGCCAATATTAATCGTCATGATCGTTAATTATAGTATCATAAAATGCAGACGATTTTGTTTTTACAAACTACCGCAAATATGCATTTGAAATAGGTATTTCTTTATATATTCATTTTGTTCTTCTGATGACACGGATAATAATCCTTTCTGTGCGATTTTATTGTGTATTATATCCGCATAAGCTTCCTAATCAAATTTCTATTCTAGAAAACGCATTTCTTTTATATTGTTGCAACAGTTTATGTACAAACAACCATATCCTTTTCCTTTCTACTGCTGATCCCGCGATGAACAGAAGATGTATCAACTTTGAACTTTACTTAAGATACTCAATCAAATACTTTAATGTCCACCATTACTAAGTCTAGATTACTAAAGAGATGCGTTTTCAATACAATTACATATAAGATAAGAAACATAACGAGTTTTACTTCCAACACACAAGGGAAAGTCTCAAACCCGTATTTATGCATGACAGTTGTTAAATGAGACTGACTAGCCTTGGGGTTATTTGAAAAGACCTCACTGCCTTCATCATGTTATGAGAACGCCTCTTTAATTTGCTCGTGTTGTTAAATCTTTAAAAGAGCAAGAAAGCAGGACATTTTCAACATAAGACGAAAAAACAGTCTTTGAAATATCATGACGGGTTCCCACACTTCATAGGTGTTATTTCCTTAGACCAAAACATCCTGATAATAACTTCAGACGTTTTTATAATTATGCTATCGTATATTG
Source organism: Ophiopholis aculeata (assembly GCA_032273385.1). Lineage (NCBI taxonomy): Eukaryota > Metazoa > Echinodermata > Ophiuroidea > Amphilepidida > Ophiactidae > Ophiopholis > Ophiopholis aculeata. Next base: position 9,758 of record JAUMTS010731674.1, on the reverse strand, counting down.
TCATGCACATTGTTTGGATATCATCCGATCACATGTGATGATGCCACCCACTCTTCATAATTTTATTATAATTGAGATGAACAAGCCCGAACGATTTTTATTTGTGATCTAGGAAAAATGAGATTGTACATGCAAATGGGCAATTTCCATTTTCTTTCTTTTTGTAAGTGAAAAACGCCGATCGAAATCTGATATTTTGATCAACCGAGTGTTCTATGGCATCCTATCATTAATTTATTTACTGAATTCTCATTCATGAGTTCCTGCTGTTTCGCTCAAATTCAAACGAATTTTCATTCATGCTATCTTGGACAATTTGTTTTCAATTTGTAACAGAAATATGCCGATTGAAATCGGATATTTTGATCAAGGGATGTACGATGGCATCCTAACATTTCTTCATAAATACCGTTGCTGAATTATCATTTATGTGTTCCGGCTGTTTTGCACACAACTCAGAGTGTTTTTTTCCGCCAGTGAGGCAGTAAAGTGGAACAACCATTGGTCTCTTCCACAGTTGAGATTCATATCGTGTAAAGAAGACATATTTCGGCTGGGGACTAGACTATGCCATAGTCCTTTTTTCATTATTTCATTTAAAATTATTATTTGCCTGTTAGAATTGCAGTTTTGAAAATAATAAACATGAACTCGATGTTTGTCTTTAAACCTGATTTGACTTGGTATTTTACATTTTTATTCACATTCTATGACTCTTTCAATATGAACAAACAAAAGTGCCCCGAAATGCGCTAATGATTTATAAGTGGTTTTGCTCATACTATAATTTATATTAACATGTAAACCTTATAAATGTCATCCTGCCAGTGGTAAATTTCACCTTTTTTTAAACAAGTTGTCATTGTTCAGTAGAATAGGTCAAAGCTAGTAATGTATGGAATATGACATGGAGCAGTTTGCACAAATCATAGGTAGATCTGAAGTGATTTTTAAGTTATACAAAACAAATATCTTACCACATAGTCTACTAAAATAAAACCAGCATTTACAAATTGGATCTGACCTGTCAAATTCAACACATCAGAAACCAGGAACCACAAACCAATTTTAGCTGGTTTGTTATTTGAGGTTTTCATTTGTTCAAAATGTCTATATTCTGTAATTGATAAAGCAGATAAATATGTAAGATTTCCAATTTCTGATCTTATATCTTGGGATGTAAAAGCTAAAAATGTTAAAATGGATACACGTTGGGATACAATGGACTATGGAGTAGTCTAGCTGGGAACGAGACAAATTCCATTTCATGTTACTGATAATATAAATGTAATATATACCTGTCTAGTCTATAACTCTGACTGTTTCACCCCCCCCTCTCTCTCTCTCTCTCTCTCTCTACCTCCAACTTTGACACCCTACCCTGACCCCTGGTATCTCAATTTTAATAGGCGTCGCTTATTAGAACTCTTAACATTTTAAACAGTTAAACCAAGCAATTTATATTAAAACTCGGATGCTTGGAACTTTATATGATTAAAATCTATACGGGATATATATTTCATTAGTTATTAAACCATTCGTATAATTGGTCATACTTTCTGTATTTTCAAAGATTACCTCACGAAAGAGTATATAAAACAGATTAAAGAAAAACATACTAACCTTATTTAAGAAATTGTGCCCCATATTGTTAGTACGGAATATATGACGTATGTCATGGACTCCTGTTATTTAAATGTAAGTATGACGAACAATAATATCTAGTAGTTAAGGTATAACAATTATAGTTTTAAGCATCATATTTATGGTCTTACATATTTCATTGATTATATTTAGCAATCGGCACTTGCAACGTTTCTCTGTTATAATTAGATATAAGTTGTTATTCATGTCTTAATGATGGTGTGTGTGTTTGTGTGTGTGTTTGCTGACCTATGGAATAAAAACGGGGAAAAATACATTGTATTTATTGCTCTAGTATTCCTAACATGAAACGCAATGTCATTTTGTATTAAATCCACATCAGCTTGCTAGTCGAATTTCTCAACCGTATGCAACTCTACTCTAGAAAACCCATTTCTTTTATATTGTCGTTACAACAGTTTCAAACGACTAGATCCTTTTCCACTTTAGTGCTGAATGCAAAATCTCAAAAACTCAAATGTGTAATTTCGTTGTACAGAACTAGTTCTCGATTATTGTTAAAAAATATCTTTAACGAAAACAAGATTAATGTTCAAGTCCTTTTACTAGCATAATGTTTTGTCAATAGACATTAAATACATAATTAGAAACGCAACTTGGTCTACTTTTAGACACATGTGTCGACCAAAGAAGTTTGTGTCGACTAAGCACAGCATACAAATGGTAGTCTCACATTTATGCAAATGCATGGCAGGTTGTTAAATGAGACTGACTAGCCTTAGGGTTATTCGAGGAGATCTTTCTGCCTTAACCATGCATGTTATGAGAACGCCTCTTGTGCTTGCGTTTATATTAACTCTTTAAGAGCACCAAATCAATAAAATGTCAAATTCATTTTTGTTTGAAAAAAGGACATATAGACAACAAATATTATTTTTGAAATATCATGACGAGTTCACAACATGTCTGACCATAAACTGCTTGGGTAGATATAGTTCGGAGGATTAACATTTAAAATCGATTCTTTTCTCTGATAAATTAAAAAAAAATCACGTTAAACGTCGTTTCTAATCTTTTCCCAAAATGATGCAAGAATGTTTAAATAAGTATCCAACAAAAATCAAAACAAATATATCATAATGCACATAGACATATTAACAAGTAGGACATGACTTGTCCGTATTTCACTGAGAGGATTTTTTCCTTATATTAGACCAAAACTTCCTAATAACTTAGTGAAATTTAGACGAACTTTCAAACATGCTGGTCTATGGATATTTGCATGCACAGGATTAAAGCGCCTTCGGAAATGATTTGACTCGATGTACCAAAGCATCGCATGTAGCTAGGCCTTTTAAAAGAGTTTTAATGTTGTGATCCTACAGATAGCCTCTAGTTGATATCCGTTTGATGCGAGGAATTTTTGTTCAGTAGTTAAAATATCTTACAAACTAACGTGGTATATTAAATTATTTGATTTCAATCTGACTAATGTTCTACGTGGTTATAAAGGTAACTACAAACCACAGAAGCATTTTATTTTCGTCATAAAACGTTTTGTAACAAATACAATTGTATACAATTGACATTTGTTAGGTTTGTATCTAGTACGAAAATGAGTAATGCACAACTTACGATACGCACTTAAAGTTTTGTCTTCAGATTCCTATAATAAGGTTTTGTTATGATATCATCTAATGTCATGTGACCCACACTTTATAATTTCATTATATTTGAGTTGAATAAGCGCAAAGCTTTTTTATCGGTGATCCAGAATAAATAAAATTGTACATGCAAATGGGCTATTTTCTTTCTTTTTTCAATTTGCAAGAGAAATACGCCAAATAAAAAATGCCGTTGCTGAATTCTCATTTATGTGTTCCGGCTGTTTTGCACAAAACTCAGACTGTTTTTTCCGCAGGTGAGGCGATAAGTATGAGTAACTATTGGTTTCTTCCTCAGTTGAGATATCGTGTAAAGGAGGCATACTTCGGCTGGGAACGAGCGAAGCCCATTAGCCTCCAATTTCATATTACTGGTCATAGAAATATAATCTACTAATATACATTAAACATGTCAACTCTGTCTGCCACCCCATCTGTCTGTTGGATTGGATATAGGTTCAACACTTCAAGGTTCGGAGCTGAAATCTGGTAGTGGGATACGAGATGACTACCCGAAGAGGGTCACTGCTAGGTTTCTATATCAATCTAAGGCAAAACCTACGGAAGCGATTTAGTGCCACGTGGTGATGTTGTTGCAACACACAACTCGCGAAATTAAGAGTGCCGTCCTGACTTCCCGAGTTCCCGACTTTGTGCATTCATTTCTATGGTAACAACTCGTGAACTCGTGAAGTCTGGAAGTTGGGATGAAAAACAGGAGGCTGTGTTGCGTTTTTTAAACACTACCACCTCATTTTTAATAAACTCATCCCGACTTCGTGAATTCCTGATTCTGACTGATGTTGAGGGATGTATGTGATGGCATGCACTTAGTTGTCACACAATTTGGTGTACACCATCTGTGTTCCGTTAAGTGGTCTCGAACTAGTGCATGGGGTTTTTTTTACCGTAAATTACGGAACTAATTTTTTTATTCCTTTTTTTAGAATGAACCCGCATAAATGTTCTTGGTATTTAAAAACATCATGAAGGGTTACTTCTTACGTCATCAGAAATTACTTTTAAGTGAAGATTTATTTTGTGAAAGCACAACATGGTGCCTCAAAAAAAAACGCGTTTGGTGCGTTTTTCTGACACGGCTCAGATTCCTTTTTTTATTTAGTGATTTTCACAGGCGTCGTTTTTTCAAACGGCCTAGAATGTTAAAATAAAGTAAACATACATTTGCAGACGACATTCGTATAAAAGTTTTGCTCACTCTGTTGTGTTTTCTAGAAAGGAGCAACATGTTCAATCGTGCGTGAAACGAAGTAAACATTTAAATGATATTTCTTTAGTATGGATCCCGATATTTATTTATAGGAAGACCTGAAGGATACTATCATAATGTAAACTTTTAACCGTAAGAAGAAATTTGCAAAAGATGGAGAGGTGAAGATATCGGACTCTTCCTACAATGCACAAATATTTTATGCTCACCGGGTATTCCTTAGCGCAATACAGACTGATTGTAAGAACAATCTAGAGTCTATGCCTGAGCCCTTACCCCATATTAATAGCTCTACCTATTATGCACATGTATATTTAATTTTGCAGAGTTGGTTTATTTATCCACCATATACTTTGTTTACTATGAGCTGAAACAATGAGCATTGGCATGGCCTAATTGAAATAACAAAATGAAATCGCGGGGTCACTTTTCTCATGGTATTTAATGTGGAGGAATCAATGATTGTCTGCTGGTCTTATCAATGACATAGTTAGTAAATGCACACACTCCTATGTTAGGCTCACTGTTAAATGATCAAAACTGGGTGGTTCCCATCAGATATTCAGTAAGTGCCTACACCTTTGTGGATCATTAGTGGCAATTGTACCTTTAAAGAACAGATTCTGTTCAAATATTGTTCTAATGCATTATTATATACATGTACTAGGAACAGTGAACTCTCTACAGTTGAAGTTGGGTGCATCATTGGTTATAGTTAACCGTCCCTGAATAATATTGTAGTGGATTGAAATTTGAATTATTTGCACTTCATGTAATCATTTAATCTTCTATTATATTTCATCCTTGCGGGTGTTTATGTCGTTGAAATAAAACAATTAAACTTTTCTGATTTTTTAATGGGTGTATGTGTGTGGTACTAAGAAAGGGAGTGGTGTGTACGACAGTACGACATTCTCCCTGACCTTGTTTTACAGTAATGATTGTAAAATTTGATTTCAAAATATTAACCACACTCTTTTACTTACAAAACAATACAAAGTCCTTTTTAACCCGCCCATTTTCATTTTAATGGAATTTTTATTTAGTTTAATAAACTTTGATGTATTGTGCTTTAACACTTTAGTGCATACGGTACGTGTCAATCTCGTCAGTGCAACATGACGCTGGTCCATATCGGGTCCATATGACCCCTCTAAACCCACTTTCCATTAGGAATGTCTCAGTGAAATATTAAGTCACTGATAAAGTACAGCAAACAATTGAAAGTTGCTTTCCCTGTTTGAAAATGACGGTCAAAAGAAGATTTTTCATTCTGCGTCTACAAGTTTTGGTAGGAAAATTGACAAACCATTTGCCCGAAAGAATTTTTCAGTAAAATGTGGCTCATTGTAGAAGAACATAAGTCCATCTACAGGGGGAAACCTTTTTCCCGCACCCCCTCCCCCCAAAGAAAAATAATAATAATAATAATAATGCTAATTTATGAGGGTTGGGTTTCGCCTAAAGTTTTGGAATGTAGATTTAGACAATTACACAAATGGCTAAAATATCTGTGACTTTTAACAGGCAAAGTGAAAAACAAAATGTTGAGTCTATAATGTTTACATTTTTATTATTTGTTATGTTAAATTTTAAAATGTTGAGCGTAACCCCGGGCGTAACCCTTTCAACGTGGAAACAACATAACAAAAATTTATTTTCTGAAAATCACAAGGGCTATCTCAGGAACTACTGAACCAAAACTAGGCTTAAATTAAATCCATTTTTCATGCTGAATCAGAAGTGATGACAATATGAAATTTGGAATTTTTAAAATAGATATCGACATTTTTTACATGCTCTCTACAGCTCCACTCGACGTCAGCATGGAGAGGGTTTAAGAGTACTAATTTATGCAAATACCAAAGTTATAAGCTGTTTGAGTTAACCCTTTCCATGAAGATGTTAAGTGTAAACAACATAACAATTCTACAATATTTATTTTAAATCACAAGGGTATCTTAGGAACTACTGAACCAATACAAGACTTGTTTGTACTAAATTAATGCATTTTTTAAAGAGGGCTAAAGAACTATAATTTATGGAAATACCTTGTAAATCATAAACTGTTATTATCATTTCGTTCACTCAAGCAACTAATCTGGTTAGTTTTAAAGCCAAACTATGAGGGTAAATTCATTGCAAAGTATGTTTCGATGAGTTATAATAACTAAAATAATTATATTCATTGAGTTATACATTGAGTATAAACCATGCTATATTTTTTAAGAAGGGGCATTAAGGATACAATAAGACCTGACATAAATGTATATGTGCTAAGGCAGCTCAGTAACAATAAACTTTAAGAACACGTTTATAGCAGATTTGTAATTGAGCTGTACATTGAGAATCAATTCATCATAGTCGTTACATTATTTAAATGTCGCATGCCAACAATAAGGTGTAGGATTGATTAAATAAGGTTAATAAAATTTACCTGAAGATAATCATGACATGATCTGTAATAAGTCGATTCATGCACATGGTGGAAACTTTCTTGACTTAACTCGCTATAATTCCTTGCCCTTTTCAGATTTTGTTAACTCAACCGTTTTTAACTCGCCAATGTGTTGTTCTCAATTTGATAATAATGGAACATCCAACCTTCGTACCTTCCTATGAGCATAATGGAATATCCGCAATTTTAGGATTTGCATATAATTATTTCATGCTAAGCTTGCAAATTTGTGACAGGACCTCCCAATTAGGTGTTTCAAAGCACCGACTTTGGGCTGCACCTTGGGTACCTGGCAATACCTTTTTAACTACCACCATAAGATTAATCTCATTCCAGTACACCCACATACCGCCCAAAGGTGTTAATTGAGGTGTGAATTCCATATTATATCGTCTTCGACGAAAAAATTAAGTTAGTATTTAAAAGATCCTGCCTCTCTGCGTAATCCTATTGGACAGTAGCTGCGTTTTCTCCTCGACCTGTGCCATATTTAGCGAGACCAAGCATCTCATAGCCCACAGTGTTGAAACCCAGGTCAAAGAGATCATCAGCATTTTCGATTGCCTTCACCTTCCCGTCATTGTCATTGGTAAATGTTTCCAATATAGGAGATAATATACCCTGTGTATAACTAAGCTAAAATCGGTCAAATTCCTTAAAAATCTGTTTATTTTGTATTAAAACTATTATTCGCGAGATGTACGAGATGTAGTATAGGAGACCGTGTATGACCAAAATTCCATTTTCACTCGACGTATAAATATGATTTCGGTCAAACAAATCTCACAAAGTACTTCAGTTACATAACCAATAATTAAGATCGATTTTTGCGAAATCTATTTTTTGGAAAACAAGTGGGAATTTACCTTTAAGAATTTAGGTTATTGTTTGTAACCTTTTTCTTTAATTGCGATGCAACAAGTTAAAATAAATAACTATTGAAATAAATTTTGCCAGACCTACTCTCTTGCTATAAGCAACTAGTATTAGTCCGCGTCTGGCTCTATTTGCCTTGCCTTTTGCCTATCATGGTCAAATGTATCCATTCTTCTTTAGTTTCCCTGTTGCCAACATCGCGACTCTCGTCTCTTTCTTTTTGAGTCAGTTCCATTGTCAATTCTAGCATAAGGTCCAATAGTCCTTTAACTTTCTGCACAACAATATCCGTCACATTATTTTGTTCAACATTTGGTTCAGATTTAATTTCTTCGATTTGGTTATCATTTTTGTGGAATGTATCCAAAGAAGTTCCTCCGATTTGATCATCATTCGAATTATTGAGCAAGGTATCCAGTGAATTATTCTGACTGTCACAGTCTTGGATTCCCATTTCTACAGGTTGTTCTGACAATAAATTAAAATCCGTGTTTAAATTTGGAATTATGCTCCATAATTCGTGGCAATCCAGTACCACGAAATCTGCCATGTCAATGTCGAAACCCAGGCCAGATTGGAATTGGGCTCGAACCATAATCTTGTCCAATCCAAGAAGATCTGATATTGGAAGAAAGTTCTTATAACACTTAGAAGTTAACAGACGACAAAAACTATCAAAACATTAATACTAATAATAGACTGCTAAAAATGATTATGATAGGATCAAAGTACAAGAGTATCCAATCCATGGAAATCAGACTAACATGTACAGAAAGTTCTTTCAACAGACGAGAAGTAGATCCAAATTATAATGTAGGCTACTGCTACCAAGTGTTTGCGAGCTTAGATTAGACTTCAGCACATATTGAGATCCGACATTGACGAAATGGTTTTCTAACAGACGGCGTCAACGATTCCAGATACATGGAAGGCTGCTGGCAAATGTTGTGATAGGGAAATTTGAACTATAAGAATGTCCAAAAATCTAACTTTAGCGGGAAGTTCTTTTCGAAGACGGCAACGACGATCCAACAGACTAGAATGCTAAGTTTTGCTACCAAAACTTGCCATTGACGTTGTGAACGATCCAAAATACATTGTAGTGCATGCTACAAAAATGTTTGTGTGTTTATTCTGCTATAGTATATTTTAGATCAAGCATTGTTTTTTCTCCTGATTCTTTATATAGCCCTGTTTAAGCTTATGGTGTTACTGTTATTTATCTGCAGTTAGTAGCCCATTTGTAACCTGTTGCATTACCGGATTGCATAAAACTTCAATTGAAAATGCATTTGGCCTTCTCCGCACTCCCACGATGTAAGTATGGGCAGCTTTCATATGGCGTTTATATTGGTGTGGCGTTTGTTTCCAAGAAAATATCAGTATTGTATGCATTATCGTTATGTTTGATTACTCAGCTACAAAATCACCCGAGTTTATATCAAAGTTACGGATAAGATAATTTGACTGCACCATTTAAATCCCTATAGTACAATATTATGATTGGACTAAACCTTGGCGATTCCTTGACCAGCTTTACCTAATTTGCAGTCTGTAATTTTGTAACCTTCACTTGTTTCACAGACAATAACCACAAAATACCGGCGGCACTCAATATTAGATAAGGTAACACACCATCTTTAACCAAACCATGTATGTACACTTCCATGGTCACACTTTTAGCTTCTTTAGTCACCTGCTGCCACCAAATACACTGTTGTAGTTGAAAAAGATCTTCTGTTTGGAAGTGTATCACCCAAGACTATACTCCCCTTTAGGCAACTGGTTACCGCAAGCCCGGGGGTACTCGGATTTGGTTTGGACGGGGGTGTGCCGCTGGAGACTGAAAAACCCATACCCATTATTAAGGGTAATTTTGGCGAAAAGGGTACCCATTTTTAGGGATTTTTCTTCAAAAATAGAC
>JAUMTS010731563.1:0-11908 GCA_032273385.1 Ophiopholis aculeata | reverse complement strand
AATGCTCAAAATCTGACCCTTTTTCGACGTTTTCATTAACGTGGATGCGTAGTACTTTTATATTCAAGGGACCCCCCCCCCCCGGGCCTATCTATTGTGCATGCTTATGTAGGTTACATTTTCCAATGTCTTTTCTGCTTACTGGTTCACAGGAGTGACTTATTCTCAGTTACAGGATGCTTTCACTTAGTTATCTTGTTCTAGTAGAAGACAGAGCTTTGACACTGGTCTCGCTAAAACTGTGGTCTTTGTTTTTCATTGTTCCACTGCGGACGAACCCATTCTTGTTGGTGTGAACCTCTTGAACTCGAACTTGGATATCTCCTTCTTTCAACTCTTGAAGCGCTTGACGCAGTTTATTGTTGGCTCCAAACAGGTTAGTTCCATTGTCCGAGGTTATTTCTTTTACTGGACCTCTTCTTGCAATGACCTGCGGATTGCATTTACACATGAGTTGACATCCAGAATTTCTGCTACTTCAATATGTAATGCTCTACTTGACATGCACGTAAACACAACTCCATACCGTTTCCTAACACTCATCCCATACTTTATCTCAAAAGGTCCGAAATAGTCCATTCCAGTATGAGTGAACGGTGGCTCTTCAGCCTTCACACGGTTAGTCGGCAGATCTGCCATCATCTGGCTGTTGATACGGGCATTCTGTTTCTTGCATATGATGCATTTCTTTACTAATTTCTTCACTGTTACTCCAGCTTTAATCGGCCAATATCTCTGTCTGAACTCGGACAAGATATGGTTTCTTCCTAGGTGTTTACACTGTTTGTGAGTGTGTCTAATTATTAAATCTACCACATGATGGTGTCTTGGGAGGAGGATTTGGTGCTTTGCGTCTTTGGTTATACCGGCATTATGCAACCTACCGCCAACTCTCAGTAGACCATCACTCATCTGTGGATTCAGGTTCAGCAAACTACTAGTTCTACCGATGCCTTTGTTCTTGTCAAGACCACTTAGGCTAACAAAAAAAAATACTATGTCTCAAAGCTTGTGAGAATTTTCAGATCTGACGCGGCATTCGGGTTTTTTTTTACATTTTTTTTTTTTTTAATCCGCACCGTAACCAAAAATGCCTGAAAAGTTTCCATTTTCATATTTTTGGAAACCACATAGCATTCCACTTGTTTTTGACCTCCTACTGCATCAATTCGTTCAAAACAATAAAGTTTCTTCTTTTTTTCGAAGTAAAAATGAAAAAAAAAATATATAACAGGGAAAAAAGTCTTACTTGTGGAAAATCAAATGAGCAGTTTTGCGCATGGCAAAACAAATGCGCGCGGCAGCTTTGAGACATAAGATTTTTTTTTTTTAGCCTAATTACATGTTGATATTTTTGACTTGTTTCAAGCTCATTTTGGTTATCTGTAGATTGCGATTTCATCAACTGTTTCAGTGCTTGAAGTTCTTCTGGGAATGATTCTTGCTGCACTTTCTGAAGGATGACTACTTCAGCTTGTTGAATCTCATCTAATGTAAGATACTTTGACTCAATTTGGATTTCTCGGCTCTTTGACTTTTGCAGAAGCATTTTCTTCAACCTTAGTAACCATGCAATGGTTCTCTTCAACTTCATCCAATCTGAAAAATGTTCCATAATTTGTTTCAGCGGATCTTTCTTTTCAGCGGTCGAGGTGGCTTTAACTAGCACTGGAACTCTTTCTTCTTGTAGCTCAATGACCATCACATTCTTGTTCTTCTGAAGTTGTCTTTCTGAAGTATGGCCAGGTCTCTTCTAGTTCTTCAAGGAATCTTGGTCCTTTCAACCATTCTCTTTTGTTGATTAACTGGTCAGCCGTTAACCCTTCATTGGCTAACACTTCTTTCAGATCACGTACTATTTTTACAGCTTCCTCTGCTGTATCTACGGACTTCACTTGGGCTTCTAATCTAATCTTTTGTTTACTTCCTGTACACTAGTTATGCTTGATATTTGACAGAAGTGGGCTGGTGTGTTCACATCTTTTCCAGGTAAGCCATACACCATCCAGCCAAGTGGGGATTTGATTGCATACGGCTGTCCCAAGCTACCGGTTCTTGTCTCCAGAGGGGTGGTTACAGCTGGAACATTGGTTCCAATCATCAATGTAACTCTTGGTATGCTGTCTTGTCTTCCATCAATATCTGGCACCTCAATCGATGACAGGTGGCTCCATCTTGTTAAGTCATGTTGTCTGGGTACATCTTGTGATGTCACTGGTATTGTGTCTTTCTCATACACTGATTTCAAATCCATAAATGTTTTACCATCCATATTTCCAATCTGCAGTGTATCTTGTAGGACTGGTGTTTCTATCATTTCTTCTCTGCTCATTGTTTTCAGCAGCAATCTGGTTCTCTTGGTTCTGGCATGAAGGTGGTTAGTCAACTCAGGCGTGGCGAAAACTGCCCCGCAACCACTATCTATGAAAGCGTAGGTTGCTACACATCTATTACTTGCTTTAAGTTTCACCATAACTGGTATTACAGTCATTTTGGGTCCTGTAGTTATACCTACACATCCTGTAGTTACTATAGTGGCATTTGTGTCTTCGGGAAATGCTTGGTCTAGTTTCTTGCTCTTTATCCAATCCGGGTCATGTAATGTGGTAGGGTGCTTCCTGCTGCAAGTTGCACACACATCCATTTTATGGCAGAATTTCTTTGTATGGCCAGGATTAAGACAGCAGAAACACAGGCCTTTACTGTGGCATATCTGGCTTTTGTCCTTTTGTTTTAGAGCACCAAATTTTCTGCACACTACAATTTTATGTGCCTTACCGTCACAGTACAAACAAGGTCCTTCCGTTGACGGTTTCCCTTCTTCACTTTCGTTTGCACCAGAGGTTTCAGTTACTTGAGAAGCAAATGCAATTCTTCTGTTTCCTTTGTTGTTTGGCTGCTTGTCACTTTCAGTCCTCTTTTGGTATCCAAAACCAGAGATGCGTGGGTCATTTTCATTTCTAGAGAGGTTTCCCACAAAGCTTTCAAAGTGCTGTAATGTGGCTGAACGATGCTGAGTCTCCCTGAAGTTTCCTACTTTAGCTATCCATTGCTGCTGTAAAGCTGTAGGCAATTTACATGCTAAGACTTTTAGAAACTCGTAGCTGTCCAATCCAGTCACATCTGTATTTCCCTGCTTAGTGTTGACAAGATTTATCAGAAATTTAGAAAACTTTCTCAAACTAGCTCTATCTCCACTAATAACTTTCGGCCAACTGTTGGCCTTTTCTTTGTATTCCGTGGCAACAAGGATCGATTGACCATGATCTCTATGAAGGAGGTCCATAGCTGTTTTGTATGCTAACGCAGCTGGCTCGATCATGGAACAATTTTTGATTAGCTCATATATATGTACCGTATTTAAAATAAATTTTCCCACCCAGAAAAGGGGAAAATTGAGAGAGCAGCTACCTGCTTGATTATCACACATTTTACATTTACCCATCCCTAATGGGCCATATACCCCATTTTTTACTCATAATGTGCCTGGTGTACACCATCCTTTATTGAAATACAAATCCTAAGTGGCCATATACCCCATTTTTTACTCATAATGTGCCTGGTGTACACCATCCTTTATTGAAATACAAATCAATTTTGGCATGAAACTCAAAGTACCTTTTGCTGGAATGTGTAAAATATTGATTGAGCATATATTTGAAGTTATGGAACCTGTGTATTTAAGAATGTTTATGAATCTTGCACTCTTATATCCCTGAAGTTTGGACTTGTTGAAAGATTTATCTCATTTTTATTTACAGGAGGGGACAGATCTCGAGCATTACTTGAGAACAATCAGAGCGAAGGAGAGACCACAGCCTTTCCTATTGGTTATTGGTGGAAGCCGGTGGAAGCCACAGCAAGTTTTCATTTCATGGTGATTGAGAGGAGGGAAGTAGAGTGCTCATCAATTATACAAGGAGTTGACATATGTTTCAAGATGACTTATATATTAGACATTGATTATCAACCACAATGTACAGCTGTTTGGAACATGTTGCAGCACATGGTCTATAATGTCCCACCAGGTACTCTCACTGGGGTCTCAGTTATCAATTTCCGCACATGGCTGAGTAACTGCCCTGCTCTGCAAATCACCCTTTAAATTAAAAAATCATAGGGTGTTTTCTGTTCACTGGATTGTTATTTGTTGTTTACTGTTTGTTGCAGCTTAAAACTATAAATAGGACTGTTTTCCTCACGTAAGTGATAATTACTAGTGTATGACATCAAGTATCATATTGCTTTCCCCCTATAAGTGATAACTACAGTGTATGATACTAAGTATCGTGGAAGTGTGAATATTGGTACAAAAATAAGTTCATATATCATCATCAGAGGATGATTCCTCCCTACTTGCTCTATGCGACAGGCTGCCACCCAATATGCATTACACAGTGAAAGCAAACCACTTGAATGTGCATGGCCATTTTACACGGGTGTCTTTTGGGACTTTGTTTTTGAATGTGGCTCTTTATGCCAATTTCCAAATCAGGCTATACTGTGGATGACGTGAATCATCCTCTGGTCTATCATTTGCTTTCATATTTATACTTTATACAACAAAGAAATAAGGGGTTTGTTGATTATTTTCATAACATAGCATTCAATGCATGGTTATCACATTTTTAACATGTTGACTGCCTTCCCGTATGCCCACCCATTTTAATACTAGCATTTTTGGTAAATTTCTGTAAATTTGATTTTCATTAATAATTCAAGTGACCAATATCCCTGGATAGTTAGTAAATGCCTTTGTCTTTGGTTTTATAGAATAAATGGCTTATTCGACAAAACGAAATGGGCTCACTGCACCCTTTATTTTTTTGTAACTTATTCCGCATCATTTTATCACTGAGTAAGCTGCATACAAACAATGGATGCATTGAGCCTGTTTCGTTTCATTTCATTGAACATAACAAGCTGAATATAAACCCAAGATAATTTACAACAAAATAAATGTAAAATGTTGGTTATTGTCAGTTTATAATTGCCATTTTTTTAAATTTTAAGCATGACTTTTAATTTGATCATTTCACTTTAAATTTAATTTTTTTAATTTAAACATAAAAAAGAACATCTCCAGTACTTAAATACATTACAAATCAATATATGGCAGTATGATTTGCCTAGATATGTGCTTGCAGAATTTTGCTATAGCTGTAAATCATCAGTACCAAATTTTATACCCAAATCAATTCAGGGAAACTGGGTTGTTTTCAAAATTAGCAAAATGAAATGGATCACACAGAAAAGCACACAAAGTCTTTTTTTTTTTTGAAAGTTCCATAAAGAACAGGGAGGTGCACTGTACAGAATTTTAATTGTCATTTAATATTTTAGAGGTTGAGTCTTAATTTTCTTCTATTGGATGATAACATGCTAAAGGAGCTGATACCCAAAGCAGCCTCAGGCTTGATCCTTGATTTGTTTTGTGCCCACTACAGATATAGAGGGGGAGATTCCAAAGAAACGCCACCATTATGAACCACCATGGAGAGCAATTTGGGGGTTGTCAGGTGTTGCTCGGCTATGTGTGTTTAACAACTGCATTCCCTGCAATCTGAGCCTGATCTCAAACACGCTTGAAAAGCTGCGTCTCACACAAAACGATTGCGTGCACATACGCGTGCATGTTGATTGCGTGGTATGTGCATATTCGTATTTTCCCGGCATAAATCCGAAAAAACCCAGATTGAGCTCCATGGTGGTTCAGCACTTTACATGGGATGGTATAGGTTGCTTGGAATCTTCCCTCTATATCTGTGGTGCCCACTGACCTTCTGTCTACACCAATGTTTCACTGGACTTTTCCCATTTGAAAAAAAAAAGAAAAAAAGTTCATTTATTGTATACAGTGATTTCCACCATAATTATGGATGACACTTGCAATTGTGAATGTTGAGAATGTACAAATTGGCATTAATAATTTGTGTCAATCTTCACAACAATTTTACAGTTTTGGATAAATTTGGAATCAAAAGCAAACAACATTCCTCAGACATCTATGCCATTCATTTTGCCAATATCAGCAGAATGCCAGAACTAAGTTTGACAGTTCAAAGTACGTATGTGGGTTTGGGCTGATGTATACTTAAAGAAAACACTAATCTTCTTTGATGAAGTATCTTAGCAAAATCAGTGCAAACCTGTACACAGAACCTTATGTAAATCTTACACAACCCCCGTTGTTTAAAAATTTAAACAGCAGTTGTGTATTTTCTTTACACAATATTTGTTTTAAAAAAAGATTAACCAGCTGGGTTGTGTAATTTGTTTAAATTTTTAAACAACGGGGGTTGTGTAAGATTTAACACAACTGTTGGTAGGTTCATATGTTTCACAGGGGTTGTGTAAAATTATACACAACTTGTTTAAAAATTTTACACAACGGTTTAACAGTGTAGGACCTGCTCAAGCTTGGACATGTATACAGCTCTGTTCTCTGTCTTGTATGAACATTTTGCATTGTAATTTAGTGGGAAAAACTCCTCATCCAAAATTAATAATTGAATACTTAAATAGTTTTTATTGTAATATAAGTATTTATTATAAAACACAAGTAGTATTTAGTATGGCATGTGTAATTATGAGTTGGGGGCCACTCCATGTACATCTTTTATTTACAGATTAAGTCATCTTTATATCAAGCAGGGACAGAAGTTTGAGGAGAATCCAGTCTCGCAAAATTCTTCCCAGTAGAGATATGAGAATCCATGTTGATTCTCTGAAGAAAAAATGTAAAACACACTCAAAAATGGATGAGAATCCAAAGATTCTTGAAATCAGCTGCAAGGATCTGAATGGATTCTCACAATCTTCAACGAACTGCTATCCCTGTTTGACAAGCCGTCAATACTGGTGTAGCTCTACCAAACGAATTTAAATACCTGTTAATTTAAAATTCCGGTGGGGGCACTTGTGTAACAGCTTGTACATCATGCCTATTCACAGCCTTTCAAAAAGCATGCTAAACAAGTATTCTACGGTAGCGCATTATCATACCCTAAGTAAGTATTTCAGGGTTGTTTTCCTACCAGTATCAAGTATTATGTTACTTTTGGATGTTTCGATATATCCTAAATTAGTATTTCTGTATTGGCCACTGGAAACAAGTAGTTTTTAAGAAAGTAATTTTCTGTGTGTAACGAAACTTTCAAATAGTATTCACCTTTGTGTACGATTTATTTTACATACCCGTTTTGTGTATGTGGTGTGTGGATTAGATACCTGTGCCTTCAATTTTGACTGTTTTTGATACCCTAAACTAGATACTACAGTTTCGTGTCCAATGGCGAAAAACCAACCTTTTTCTTTGTTTCATTTACGCTCATGATGTACAAGCTGAAATATAAGGGACACCTCTCACCCCTGGCACTTAATTCTGCCAAACATGTATGTAGAATATAAATTTGAATTCCTGTAAATATTGAATTTTACCAAACATGTTCCCACCTGTAAATATTGAACTTGAATACATGTACATATGTATAGTGTTTGAAATTGTTGCAACTATTTAAAACAGTGTTTTGTAAATAATGAATAACTTTAATACAGGGATGTATAATTAATTAATTAGCAATTTTTAACCGATTTTTTTAAAATCAACAGTATTTTGCTATAATGTACACTGAAATAATATAATTATTGTCATAATAAAGGAGCTTACAGCAATACAAATAAACGTTACAGACTTATAATGGCATACATTACACTTTTTCTTTGTTTTTGTATTTCAAGGAAGTGGATATGTATCAATTTGGAGTCAATGCTTCTCTTTCAGGAGATTTGGGTAACAAAATAGAGTATTCCCATCCAACAGGACATTTGACATATTTTTGTGATAAAAAAGGTGCAATTGAAAATACCTCCCATAGATAATATACCAATCAGATGCTATCTACCATAGATAGCATATCAGCCTAAGGCATCTTCCATAGGTAATAATTGATATACCAATCGGATGCTATCTACCATAGATAGCATATCAGCCTAAGGCATCTTGCATTGGTATTAATTAATATACCAATCAGATGCTATCTACCATAGATAGCATATCAGCCTAAGGTCTTGCATTGGTATTAATTAATATACCAATCAGATGCTATCTACTGAAGATAGCATCATTCCAATGGGCTATTCCAGATAATAATGACCCCCCCCCCCATGGAGGACATCGGAATTCCAGACTTTTTTCCCACACATTTTTCAATGGAATTCCATACCTTTTTGGCACATGTTCTTGGAATTCCAGACTTTTCACAATTTAAGACTGCCCCCCTATGGAGGACATCGGAATTCCAGACTTTTTTCCCACCAACCGCCAATTTTTCAATGGAATTCCATACCTTTTTGGCACATGTTCTTGGAATTCCAGACTTTTTTGAAGTTGATCTGGAATTCCAGATATTTTTTATAGAGGAAGACATGGAATTACGGACTAAAAAATGTGTCCTCTATTATAGGGGGGTTCATTATTATCTGGAACAGCCCAATGCATCTTCCATAGATAATGTAAAGCATGCACATTTTGGGTGCATTTTAATTTCGCGAAATTCTCGAGGGCACCTAATTTGCAAAATTAAAATTCACACGAAAATGAATTTCATGACTGCCAGCTAGTACAGAACTCAGTTAATCGCGAAATTTCATACCCAACGTATGGCCACTATCGATATTTTGCAAAAAAGTTATGGCTTTACAGTATACCAATCAGATGCTATCTACGGTAGATAGCATATCAGTCTGATGCAATTTCCATAGATAATATACCAATCAGACAAAGCATGTCTACTAATAAGCCAAAACAATTTAATATTTTGCTATCATCAGTAGATAGCAAAAACTAGATATCCTGAATTGAAATTTTGTCATGAGATTAGTCACCACATTATTAAGATCGTTTAAATTAATATTTAGTTTTCACACCACCACCATTTTCATTATTTTTCATTATTGTAAAAAGTGCCCTCCCCAGGACAAAAACACACTATGGTGTAAAACAAACCAAAAAACTACTTACTTGTTGTAGGCTGTCTCTGTTGGTGTAGATGGGTGAAGTAAAGGTGTCATCATATAGGGTTTAAGGGTATAACCAGAGTCACCAAGTAAAGTCCCTTGAAGTTGACCGGCCTCAAATTGCCTTCCTACTAGGCTTGCCTGGAAAACTCTGCTATCATGTGTGCTGCCAGGCCATCTAGCAACCACATTTGTAATTCTGTATGTGGAATCACAAATTAATTGTGTGTTGATGGCATGGGGCCCTTTCCTGCTCACGAAAACATACTCGTCCTCTCCATAGTTGCACCCATGCAGGCCTACTAAAGTTCCATCCACTACTCCCACTATGCCAGGAAACCCTGCCACATTGAAGAATTTTCGCTGTGTTTGCAGGACTTCAGCGGGGCTTGTCGGAAATTGAATATGTGCATTCCTCATTTCACACAGAGCCATTGTAACACGCCTTACTACACGAGAAGCAGTTGCTTTGCTAATTTGGTGGATGTTGCTGTTCTTAGCTTCCTTCAACAGTCCACTACCATAGAACTTTAAGGCCACAAAAACCTGGATACTGGCAGGAAGGGCATGGTTCCGTTTGGTTGGATGTTTTATGTAAGGTTCCAACAAGTCTATAATATGTCGACAACCCAGTCTAGTGAAGCGGTATTCCTCATACATTTGTACATCATCATAGATGTCAAAAGGGTTTCCCCTATCATGAAATACTCTCTCTCTTCTAAAAGCACGATCATTTATCCTTTCTTGAAGGTCTAACAACATCAATTGCATGGCCATTTTTGTAAGCTTTTATACTGGTGCAAACTCAACTAAACACTGACTGTTGTTGTTGTTTTTTTACAAAAAAATTCCCGCCAAAGTATCACATGACACTTAAGTTTGATCCTTATGACTGATTTGGATCACACGTACAGTTACGCTTGATTACTTACCTTCAGCTTATTGGTTTACGCCTGATATCAAGCGTAATTTTGTTTGTGAAACGGAGATAAAGTTGATCGTAAAGTTACGCTTGATCCCGCCACTTTACGTTTGAAAAATCAAACTTACGCTTGATTTAAATCTTTATGAAACGCCCCACTGGTATATAATAGTCTTTGAAGTTCGGTTTACGCCTTTGTTTGAAACACTTATACCTACTATCGCCAAACATACCAAATGATAATTTGCGTTCAAATAGAAATGCTTTTGTGCCAATTATCAAATATATATAACTGCACTTTACATCCACGTGACATTATACTTAAATTTTGCTTAATGCAAGTATAGTTAACACATTCGTAAACATCCCACAATTATGAACCTGGTATAAAATAACATTGTAAACAGATGGATTAACATTTTAATATTTGACAACTTTCATTTCAAATCTCTAGTTTCAGTACGTATTGTTATGTACTTTTCGGTGACTATACGGAAACGCAGCTCAGAATAACTTTGGATACGTTAGATATAGATACATGCATAATGACCAATGAAACTATAATACTGAAGCCAGGCTATGTTTTGATGGTTTTTTTTATCATTGTTATAGTAAACCTTGTGTTGAGTGTTGAAATGCGTTAATACCTGCTGATAAACATTGTTTATATTACTTGAGAGTTGAATAAAATTTAAGCAGATATTGGAAAATCTAAAATCCACAGAATTGAAAGCAGCATATAAGAGCGCTTGGCAATTATCGATTTCATTTGTTACCATGCTTACACAGGTCCAAAGCTCAATATTAAATATTGTCAGAAAACACAATTTCCTTGAAGACGCCATTCTGTGCTTTCCACAAAACGATATTCAACAAAAGGACATTTGTGAAAGCTATAGAAGCGTCCTTTTATGATGTATACAATTAACCAGAAAACTTGATAAATTAGTATTCTAAACTAAAGAATTCAAATCACGGTTTGGTCATATTCAGCAGAAAACAAGTAGTGGGAGACCCCTTAACAAAGAATATAAACAACTTTATGTAATTTTACAACTCCAAATTACTGACGTCATTTACAGCAGGAATATTGTTATGGACATTTTAATAAAAGATCAGCAAAATCGTAAATCGATAATTTTCCTCATTATTAGTTTCCAGTGTTTTAAAACATATGTGTTCTATTATTAAACAGTTTGAGAAAAAATTACAAGGTACCCTTTGTAACAATATTTCAGTTTAAATTCCTCGTGCGATTTCGATGATTGAAATTTCAATAAATACTAGCATTGGTGTATAGTATTGAATCTTGTTGGTTTAAAACACCATAGATTGGTGATACCAAATATTAAATAAACATGTGATCCAGATTTTTACCAATAACACATTTTACGAGCATTTGCCAACTAGAAAGCCTAAAGTACGAGAATTGTATTTCTAACAAGATTAATTTGTAAGCATATTACTCTGAACTAAATTCATTTTAAATCAAGCCAAAAATGAAACAGAGTAAAAATCAGTTTGTAAATAATAATACTTTAATGCATATTGAACACATTTTCCTGTGCTTTTCAAATGATATCTTGCGCAATCGAAAAACAAAGTTTTAAAAAACACAACTTGATTCAAAATTCTTGAAAACATGATGATATATTTATACTACCATGGACATAAGTATGTATACATACCTATGTAAAATATTTACATCAAATCATTAAACTTACACCTGACTTATATCTGAATGTATTCAAAAACTCAAGTTCAATTGGAAGAAATTGCAGGATCTGAATACAAGAGAAGAGTTTCAGCTGGCACTGTCGAATCGTTTCCAGGTACTCCGCATGTTGGACGACTCAATAGACATTACAGACAGATATGATTTCTTCGAAACAACAACTGTAAGAGAAGTTTCAGAACAGGTTCTTGGCAAGTGTGAACCCTGTGGGCTGCCAAGCTGGGTAACAGCAA
>JAUMTS010731452.1:0-11913 GCA_032273385.1 Ophiopholis aculeata | reverse complement strand
TTTATTTATTTATTTATTTATTTATTTATTTATTTATTTATTTATTTATTTATTTATTTATTTATTTATTTTATTTTTTTTATATTTTTTTTTAAATTTTATTATTTATTAATTTACTTATTAATACTTATTAATTTACTTTTTATTTATTTATTTACGTCAGTATGATGTATAAACAGTCATATGCAGGCTGTTTTATTGCGTCGGGTACCCTCTGAGCCTGAGGCTCTGTCTGAGTAAAAAACCCCGATGTCACGTGATGAACTAAAACACAAACAAAAACAACAACACCCGGCCCAAACAATAAACACTGCCAGTGGCAATCACTTCAGAAATCTTCAAGACAATTATGTTCAGTATTCATTGAAATGTTGATATATAGAAAAGATGAGATCATGGTATCATACCACATATTACAAAATATGTGGTTCAGAGCTCATAAATCAATGTAATTGAAACATTTGCATGCAAAAATATGATCTTTCGCTTTGCCGGTCGGCGAAGCCATCTCAATCAATCATCAATGTGAATGTCATGCCGGGGCCGGACCAAAATTACTTTTGTATAAATGGACGATTATCGTTAATTATCCTACTTCGTTTTGATACTGTATCAAGATGAGGTTTAAATCGAAAGAATAAAGATATTGTCATATTAATATAAAAATGTAACTGGCATGGCTTTACGCTTAAATTCCTACCACCGCGAATGTTACTGCATATGAACTGTCATTGTCAAATTCGACAGCCTTGACATCCTAGCAGACGACACTTTTTATTTTTTCTGATCGTGATCAGAGGAGTTTCAGACCATAAAGGGGGCTCATTCTTCTTTGCAAACATTTAACCGTTTGTTATCTTGCCCTAAATTAGGTTTTCTAAAATATAACCAAACTAGAACAAATAAAGAAGCATTAAATCATACCATTTGCATCTTCCACTGCAATACTGGCAGGGACAATGCCAGAAATAGTGCTTGGCCGACTAGCACTGCCACTGGCCCCCGGTACAGCGGCGATTGTCAAATCCCCCAGGGAAACTGCTGTAACTGGACTGCCTGGTTCATCATCAGTGTCCATATCCACATCGACGTCATAAATTGACGACCCAGGGTTAATCGCTTGTATGCTTAATGATAAATTTTCAAGAGCGGCTAAAGCTCGAGAGTTCTCCATCTTGCTGGTGTTTGATCTTGATCTTGATCTAGGCTGAATCCATACACAAGACCCCTCACTCCCGCATTTTATCAAGGGTAGCAAGATCATGCGTAGATGTTCAGTGTCCTGGGGATTCACTTGGGGGAGGACACTAATTATCTCTGGCCCTGGCAACCAAATTTTAATAAGCACGTAGTTAAATATTTGTCCATTTGATAATAAATACCAAGATGCCGTCAAAATTAATGCAAATTGTCCTTAAATGTATTCTTACAACGTTAATATCAAACAAGCAACAACATAATGCAGTTTATTCTTAGTAATGCTTTATTTTCATCTCGCTAATTTCTTGATACAATGAATTAACACAATTCCGTCGACGTCCGCCGTACGTCATGTCCGTGTCACATTCAGGGCGACTTTTCTGAGATTTCTATGATTTGACTGCTATATTTACAGGTATTATACTAAATAAAGTTGATATACAACATTATATTTTACATACGGTACCAAAAAAACCAAAATACGGGCATTTATGCAAGTTTGGAAGCTATTTACAGAAGTAGAAAATTACGTATCAACTGAAGATAGCAAGTTGCCTCTCATTTTCAACTCGCTAATTTCTTGATGCAATGAAATTAATGCCTATTGATTGCCGAAAGTCATGTAGGGGAGAGTGGGGTTTATCCCGAACGACGGGTAATCGAGCAGTCATTATTTTAAGTTCAGGCTAGTTGGTCTACGCCAAAACATGATTCGACAGTGTTGTATCAGACAAAAGATGCGCAAATTGGTATTTATTCCCATTCTTTTAAAGCTCTGGAAAACTGTATTTAATTGTGATTCGGACTGATTTTCATTAGGCCAAGTAAAAAATAAAACATGTTTCACGTCCGGGTTTTGAAAAATAGGAGGAAGAGGGGCTTTTTGTTATTTATTTTTTATTGGAAAATGGACCAAAATTCCCTTACTTAGCCGGTTTTTAGCCCAATATCTGGGATACAGAATGGTATCTGAAAAAGGACGAGGCCCTTTTTATTTTCCTCTTTTGAGAAGTAGGGCCCTCTAGGGATCACAACAATCTCCACAAGTTATTCTGATACATTTTTTTAATGCCGTGGAATAAGTTCCAAGTTCTGAAACATCTTTAAAGAAAAGTTATGACTGAAAGTTGGCCAAATAAAAAGCAATTAGCAAAATCTTTAAAAAAGGAAGCGAGAGGGGACAAGAAACATGTTTATTTTTTTTATTTGGCCTTATGTCAGAAACAATTAATATTTCTCATTTTGGTGTAGAAAATAGTACAGAAACCCGTTTTATAATAGAATGTGTAGGCCCGAATTTCCAAATAATGCATAGAGTGAGGATAAGGCTATTTTGAAATTGTCTTGTATCAATTGGTACTAAAAATAAACTTTGAAGTTGCAGTTAAGTTCATAAAAGCTGCCTCTTGGTGTACTTTGTAATATTTTTGGCTGATGAGGCTGAACTTGTCTACTGCCCCTTGAAGACCTGTAATAAATTTGCAAGATTTGTCAAGGCTGTTCAAGAATAATATTTGTGAAATAGCTTGATTTACATGATTTAGTAACTGTGGGGCAATGCTAAATAGTTGCGGTTTCCATGGTTACCGGTGTTGGTGAGTGATACATAATATGATAATATAAAATTTGACTGGGCAACATATTCGTCACAAGATATACAATATCAATGGATTTCGTATAAACATAACATAAATTAAAATTTATCAACCTGACAGTAGCTCACATTGTAAATTGTTGGGTTTAAATCTAACCCCGAACGTAAATCATTATCTGGTATTAGACATAACTTCTTTACTACATAATGTATCAAAAATAAGTAAACACTTTCTAAAATTACCTCATTAGGCCAATGAAACTTGATTCCTAGTTTCTCGTCACTCGCCCTCGTTATGTTTATAGAAATGGCCATAATTTATTTACACTTAGACCTGAATTTATCAAATTGATTAATAGTCAAAATATCAGTCACATCCTAATGATTTTAATGAGGTTATCTTAGCAGTAGGGGTAGTGCATCAGGCAAATACAAATTTCAGTATCCCCTCATTAGTTGCTGATCACCAATCCTGACAAACCGGGAATCGAGTTTCATTAGCCTTATTAAAAAGTATGATGTATTTGTTCTACATGCTCTGTTTATAGATAACTCGACATCTTGTTAACCTGTGAGTGTAAATTCACTGGAGTGTGACAATAAAGAGGTACTCCGTGTTCATTTTTGTGAACCGAGTCTAAAATGTAGTTGTGCAGAGGTTATTACCCCATGTCGAGCTAACTACTCTACCTTGGGATTTCAAAGGTCAATGATGGTGTAACTTGTGTTGATAGCATTTTGGCCAACCAACTCCCAAATTTTGATACACCCTGTATAGATGTTTATTTAATATCTCTGTAGCAGTTTTCTTCGAATACTATCAACTGAAGATAGTCAGTTTAATTCTCAGGAATCTCAGTACTTATAGACTGCATTCAAACTCAATCAGTAAAATAGTACAATAGGATCTTTTTACACAAAATATATACTTCATTCATATTTTCTTGTTCATTGATTGGTTAAAAGTGTGTCACATGATCAAGAATTAGCACACTATTCTGCAGAAGTTTGCTCAGAGCCGTAATTAATAATTCCAAAGCCGTAAATAGTACTATAACGCACGCAGTGTTGCCACGCCGTTTTTGGCGAATCAAACATGCAATTGACGGATGGTTCAATCCGCTTTCTTTCCTGAAAAGATAGGTGGGTTTCAAAAAAACTCAATCAGTTTTGTTTGAATGAATCTTGTTATGTTCTACAATGAAAATATGAATAAAGTATATAAGTTATAACAAATATATACTGCCTTTATTTGAGTCTCTGGATTAAAACTTGGGTCCCTCGGTGTACCCCTCAGTAACCGAGAGCCCATAGTTTAAACCAGAGTCTCTCATGGCAGTATATATTTGTATACTATCTACTGAAGCTAGCTAATTTCCCTCTTAGTGCTAATAGACTATTCACACTTGTGCACAACTTTACAGTGTATAGCCACCCAAGTCTTGCTTTAGATGTTGTACCAAGATTATACCAGCAAGCTTTGTGTGTGCAATTACAGTGTATTGTCACACAAGCCTCAGTTTTAATTATTATTATTTTCTTAAATCACTATCTACTGAAGATAGCCAATTTCACTGTTGATGCCATAATTAATTTGCCTTTCTCAAGTGTGCGTGACATTTCCTGTGTTCACCTTTAAACATGAACCAAACTTATCTGCGGACATTATTATACTGTTATATTGCTAGTTCAAAAATATGTTCGCAGACTTTGGAGCTGTTTCTGCATCTGTTATAAATAGAATGTCACCTTCACATTCATGTTGCAAACAACATTTTCGCGAGTTGTTATTTTCGCTGTATTTTTTAATGCGCGAAAACAAAACCATCGCTAATATTTCAGCTTTTACAGTATAAGGTTAGAGAAGTACCAGAGATATAACCCATTTTCAGGAATCCCCTACCCTCTCAGCATTCATCAGAAAGTTACTTTGCTAGCTCAAATAGTCTGACCGGGAGGATTCAAAACAACTTTGCTATCCCATGTATTTGATTCAAGTCCTTGATCATGGTCTATCTGCTCTACTTCTGACTGAGATGGATTTTATCAACCTTGTTACTCTTCTTCTATGATCTGGGTATATCTAGACTGTTTGACTTGGTTCCGTTCCCTCACTCTCACATGTTATAGCGGGTCCTGCATTTTATAGCGGGTGGTCAGAACCATGCTAGTCCAAATATTAGTATGTCAAGAATCTGTGTCATTGCGGTCTGTTCTTTAAAATGTTTGTACATACTTTGCCCGCAAGCTTTTCTTGGTAGAGTTAAAATATGTTTCCTGCATGGGAGAACAAAAAAATCAGACAAATCATGTTAAAAATGTATTCATGTACCATAAAATAATTTTAACAAAAGAAATTAGATTTAGAGATCATGTGCAGGGACAACAATATGTGTGTGTAACAATGGGATGAGGCTGCTATAAAACAAAAGAAAATATTAACAATTTCTGCAATGAATATTAAGGTGACATTTAGGATTTATTTCCCTCCAAGAATGCAATATTTTCCATATTTTTCAATGTTTGTTTTCTTTATCTAGAGAACCATGAAGCGTACCCATAATTGTTATTCTTGTGAAAAAACGTTCGACAGAGAATCCAAATTGAAAAGACACAATGAAGGCCAAGCTCATCAATTAAGCATCATACACCAGCACAGCTATGACGCCTTTCCTGTACCTTCTACAAATTACCTACAGAACGATGACGGAACAGGTAGTGACCAAGAGAACTGGCAATTTGATGGTAAATAACTATATCAATACAGTGCGTAACACTGGCAACTTCATGTTAACGAGTAGCAACTGTACAATGTTCATGTTATACATTTTGGCTTAAAAATGTGCGTCTTTCCAAGCACAGCAAAAACCTGAATACCCCATTTAGATTTTTAGAACATTTTTAGCAACATCGTTTTTGATCAGTATATTTTTTCCGTCAAATTTGACGGAAATATTGAAGTAATGTTTCTGAAAAATCGTCAAAGTGTTTGAGAACCCATTCAAATTGTCTTCAATATATATATACGAGTATATGAATATATTAACACAGTAATTTGGGGGATTCAGTAGTTTAGTAAAAATATGTGCCAGTAGCAAATATTGCATATTGCTATGGTACCCATCATAGTGCTTTGAGTCATAGAACTTTTAATTTAACATAGTTGCTTGTTTTAAATTTTCAAGCTCCAGATTGTCAGCCGCCTTCAGATGATTTACCATGCAAGGATACCACAAGCAAGGAGAATGACACATACCCATTCCCAAGTGAATTGTTTTTCTTGTTATACTGCTACGCCAAAAACCCTCAAAGACCAAAGGTAAGAATCAAACTCTTCCATGTGATAAGTCTACTCTTATGACAGTTTTTTTTAAAGCGTAGCAATTATTATTACGTTGGTAAAGTCACTTTAAAGTGTTACTAAAAAGCTCATATTATATCCATCCAAACAAATGAAGTCTAAATATTTTTCATAACATCTTTAAAATATATTTTGACCTCAGACTTAATTGAAACAATACACGCTGTCTTCATTTAACCCGGAGTTCTTTTTACTACATTTTTTAGTCTTTGCAGGATCTAGAATTTCTTTGGTATATCTTGGAAACACAGGGATTAAAGCCTCCATCATTGTCTACACTACTTGAGTTTGATGCAGCTGGTGACAAAGCAGTAATTCCAAGACAGGTACAGAAAATATGCACACCTATCAAAGTTAATACAAAAGTATACATTGTAATACCATATCTGCCTTCTGAATGACAACAAATAACATTATCATGTTTGTTTTCAGAGGTCATTCATGCAAATACGGTAAGTTCTATAATGTAGGCAGATCACAGCATTCCAAGTTACAAATTTGAAATTAGTGGTGGGCTATAAATGGGTCATGTTTCAAAAACATGTATATACTGGCTCATATGAAGCGGGGCATTATCCTGAGCATTTTGACACCTTTTAAAAATAAATCAGTTGAAAAATGCAACAGTGCGGACCAAAATCAGATTTTTGGTCCACACTTTCGGATTTTTCAACCGATTTTGTAAAAAAGGATATCAAAATGCTCAGGATGATGCCCCGCTTCATGAGCCAGTATACACAAGTGTTTGAAACATCACTTTTTTTTAACCCCTGTATAGCCCACCAAATAAGAGAATTTTCTGTGACATTTTTTATCTTTTATTCAACAGGTATCGATTGATGGTGAAGACATGTTCTACCTAAGCCCTACAGATATAGTGAAGCAGCAAATGAGAATACCAGACATTGCCAACTCTGTCGCCAGGTTTCCTACACACACAAATGGTGTGCATTTACTAACTCCTCATATACTAAATGCTTAAGACATTTTTAACCTTACATTAAATAATTGCCAATTCAAAAAAAGGTTTCATTTTAAATAAATAAAAACTTTAGGTATGACCAATGGTTCCATCAATCAGTAGAAACCAGCACCCGGCCTGACCAACCGGTACTCAAGGGAATTTCAGGTCATGCCAACCAGCACTAAAATAACAACTAGACCATTTATTCAAAACAACTCTAAATACCAACTTCCATTTCAGAGCTCATCAGTAACCGCAAAATTTCCATGCACGCAAAATGGCTACTATTTATAATTTGTGAAAATTTTGCAATTATCATTCATTATGTACAGTATTGCCAATTTATAAAAATTTTATAACAAATTATTTGGGTAGATTAATATTACCTTGCAGTAAACTTTTCCGCAACAATTGTGAAAGAACAAGATACTTTTTGATTAATCTTCTTCTGAAATTACTACCTCAAATTTAATTTGATATTATTTTCTCTTGCAGGTGAAATTAAGCAGATGTGGGAGGCGAAAAAATGGGGTGAAAATCCAATCTTCAAATCACCAATGGTTGAAACAAACAATTTAATTGTATATCTGTATGATATGGTGACGTTTGACTTTGAGGGCACCTGTCATGGCAAGTGTATGGATTTTTACAAGAAAGGTTAGTCAAGTTTGAGTATTACCTAGACAATAATAACTGCGCACCGTCTTTTTGAGATATTTGTTTGAAATCGGAGGTGTTTGTTTTTGGACCGAGATATTTTCATAGCTATCAAATATGGCATTTAGTCATACATATTAATTTACCATAAACATTCAACCAAGTAGCGTTTGATATAAATCGGCAAACCCTGTACCATGGACAGAAAATTGTCCCATTTTGAGAGGGTAGGGGATCCCTGAAAATGGGTACAGGGCCTATTTTCACTAAATTTAGCCAACTTCTTTTGATGAATGTTTCACACATTCCGATGCACTCAGAGACCAGATATAATGCACTTGACGCACTCAATGTGTCTCGACGCGCTCACCGCTCAATGATCAATGCGTCTTGACGCGCTCAGGGCCGGATACGAAATATATCCGGTCACCGGCATCCTTTGATCTTTTCCAAATATGGCCTTAAGTGGTATGATAATCTACAATAACTACACATCAAAATCCTTTTCAGATGGAATTCTGCAGGTTGAGATGATCATATTCATCCAAGACAACGGATCATACATAATGACAGAAACTGTCATAGACAGACCAGTTGCTTCAATCACAGATATAATAACACGACCAAAGATCAAGCACTGCAGAAAAGCAGATGGACAATTGGAAGAATTAGATGAATCAGTATGTATATCCTTGCCTAACCAAGCCATTTTTGTTTTAAAGTTGAGAAATTAACTGACCAGTGTATACAAGACAACTAACGAAGTAACCAACTGTACACTTACCAGCATTGCCATCTCTCTTTATAGTATTTTAGCTGTCAAGACCAATTGAAAACTGTTTTTTCGTCAGTTTCCCAAGCTATTGCTGTCTGCACGTTCCTTGCCTGGCAAACATGTATTGTTACATCCTCTGTTGAGATTGTCCCCCACTTCCTCTCTTGTTTAACTGGTTTCAACCTGTTAAAATCAGAAAGAGCAATTGGAGATGGAAAAAAAATATGTTAACTCCAATTTATGTAAAACATGTATAAAGTTTTGGTCAGATACCATGCACAGATTCATTACCATAAGTCAACCTCTCAGGTACGCGCAGCAGGGGAATTGTGTTTACCTTATATGTTTGAAGCTG
The DNA here is from genome assembly GCA_032273385.1 of Ophiopholis aculeata. Classification (NCBI taxonomy): domain Eukaryota; kingdom Metazoa; phylum Echinodermata; class Ophiuroidea; order Amphilepidida; family Ophiactidae; genus Ophiopholis; species Ophiopholis aculeata. The sequence goes on along the minus strand of JAUMTS010731452.1, from coordinate 3,007 downwards.
TTTCTAGACCACGATTTTCTGGGGAACACGATTCCACATTTTTTGGGGGAACACGATTCCACAATTTTTTGGGGAACACGATTCCGTTGGCATTTGATTTTTAAATGTTGTAAATAAACTAATTGACTAATTAGAGGCTTTACTTTAATATCAGCTACACAGAGAGACAGATTTAAATGTTTCTTTGACTTTTCTTATTTAGATGGTAGAAAGTCTCCAGGCACCATCGCCACAGAGAGTTAGATGCAACGGCAAAAAAGCAGTGTGCTTGCCACTATTGTACTACAGTGATGATACCAGCGGCAACAGGTCCAAGAAATACAATTGTTTTAATTCTATCGCAATGATGTTCGCTGGCTTGCCGAGAAAGGACAATATGAAACTACACAATATTCATTTTTTGTCTACTTCAAACAAGGTAAACACATTTAAATTTCAATAAATCCATAAACCTATCATCCATCACCATGAATAAACAAACTATAATACCGCTTAATGATGCACAATAACACCCTGACTACTGCATTCACTACAAAATATCCCCACGAGAAGAAAAACAAATGCTCTGACAAAAAGTGAATATATGTATAAAAACGCTTTGAGGGATAGATATCCCACATTTTGGTGACCCTCTATTTTTAAGATTTATTGGAACAATTATATCCGGATTCCTAGAATAAAGCCTCAATATTTAAAATGACTTCAGCATCATTCCTTCATGGTAGTGCTTAAAGTGGAGGTAATAAGCAACAAATTGGTGCAAAATATTAACATTTTGAGGAGAAACAAATTACAAAATTAGAAATCTCTGAATAAATAAAATATGGATTAACTGGCATGTCAATTATGATCTCAAAACTCTTGAAACTTCATTAACAGATCCATCCACTGAAGATGAGCAATATCATTAGTGAGGACCTCCTAGAGCTTGAAAGAGGGATAGAGATTTTTGATGCTGCAATTAACGAGACCATTGTTGCCTTCTGCCCGTTACTGTGCATTATTGGCGACAACCCCCGCTCATCACTGCTTTCTAGTCATGTAATCTCAGCACGTGCTATTCAATATTGCAGAATTTGCAAGGTAACGGTACACTGCAAGATCTGTTCATACTACGCTGCATTCAAGTCGTATTGGACCGCTAAAAGTTAAAATTAATATTAATTTAGAAATGTGAAGAGCTGCATAACTTGCAGTAATCTATGAATCGGGGAAAGCAGAACAGTTACGCAAATGTGACGTAGTATGAACGGACCTTTAATGATACAATAAAGATGTGTAACTTTAGTTTGGTGTAAAAATACAGAGTTAAAAAAGTTTGTCTGATGAAGATCTAAGAGTAAGAGCGACTAAACTGATCATAATTTATTGTTTGATATTAAATAATAACAGGTTGAAGAGTCATGGAGAATGTTTAAAGGCACTGCAAGGACTCGCTTGGAAACGCTCTCAGAGATAGAAAGGATGAAGATGTGCAGGTAGGATATAAAAATCTGTTTCACAAAATCAGATCGCTACCAGATCATGATGAGATAACAATCGGATCATTCAGATAAAGTAATTTCCCTAGGTGTGAACGGATGCATTGCTAATTGCAAGGACATGAGATTAATAAATGAATATAATTGGTTTACTTTCGTAACATTTCAGGACAGATAAAGTAATTTCCCTGTGTGAACAGGTCCTTTGTTAACATGCATGTGTTAACATGCATTGCTAATTGCACGGACATGAGATTACTAAATGATGATTTGTTTACTTTGGTAACATTTCAGTACAGAAACAGCAAGAAAGAGGGTCATCAGGGAAACTGGCACATCACCGCTAGAGAACGGTTTAAACAACTTGCATGCTTTTGATGGAGAGTCGTAAGTGCATTTATATTTGAAATCAGGTTGGGATTCAAATTTCAAGAAATTTACTGGTGGTTCATTATTCTAGTCTTCTGCCCTTAGGCGTTTGATTATACTTTTCCTTTCGGCAAGATGACGAGAGATCAAGAAAACAATGTCAAAACAGTCTTTTATATTGCTACTCTTTAGATCTTTAGAAGACTCTTGTGGCTATGAATGTAGAATTTTAAAGACTTCTTTTACTACCTTGCTAGTTTGATACATGTGGGAGCAGACTTTTTACAGATTTTCGCCGGTACTGATACGAGAAACAAAGTTGATTCTCGCAAGGAAAAAGGTGAAACCCATTATTAATAAAGACGTATATTAAAGATGGATTATTTCAACCTTTGACAAACTTTTAACCAAATAACTTTCTTTGAATGATTATTGAAATGAATGTGGTACAGCTTTTTAACATTTTACTACTTTAATATTAAAATCATAAAATTATCTCACATACAGGAAAGCACCAATTGATGTATTGCACACCATCTCATTAGGTGTTGTAAAGTATCTCACCAAAAAATACATTAAAGGTAAGTTTTCTGTTATTAACTTATCAAGATGGTGGATAAAATAATTCATAATGGGCAGAAACTGTTGATCACAAATGCTCAGAGCTTGCTGACACTATGAAATCATTGCATAAGGCTGCAGTCCGCTGCACATTAAATTATTTTTATCGTTGTAACTAACTCTTACACTCTACGTACTAGCTAACCATTCACAGATGTATTCTTTGTTTGGTTGGTCTTATTTCAAGTCTTAAAACCAGATATCTATTATTTAACACAAAACACGAACAACTATTCTGTTTTTATGTCGAGTTTGAATTAGGTTAACAAATTTGCATTTTATTTTGCTCAACAAATGAGACTTTAAATCAATTCACTTGCACTGGATTTTGATGCTCTTATGAAGCCTAATAATGAAGGTCTATTGCAGATCTCACGCAAAAGACCATCAAAACCCACTGCGTGTGCATCAGTGTTCGAATTCTGGTTGTCCGTTCCAACCAAAACGAGCGACGGACAACCTTAACCCTAACCCTGAATTGGTTCTGGGACTAAGTCCGGATACGTCATCATGATAAAAAGTGGGTGTTTTCCGCG
>JAUMTS010731341.1:0-11913 GCA_032273385.1 Ophiopholis aculeata | reverse complement strand
AAATACTTTGACCCTACTAGGTTATCATCCAAATATAATTAAAATTCGCAGACCCCCATGTGACACCCCCTGCATGATTCTTAAAAAATGTTACACTTAAGATAGGGACACATTTTGTTCATTTGTAAGTTTTAAAATTTAAAAGTCTATATTTCTTTAACAGTCAGTGTGCTGGTCAAACATACAGTGCTTATTTTCTTCCCTAGCGGAGCGTAGTGACCTCGTCACGGCCAGTGTTTTCAATTGTGTAAACACAACTACCGATCTCATAACATCGCCAAAATTTCAGATTTCAGATTAAAATTTTCATTAAAGAGCTTCATATTTAAAACTAATAACATTCAAAGAACACATTTTTCAACTTTATAAATAATGAAACGTAACTTTTAATGAAGAAAAATCAATGTAAAGTGTGTGTATATTTTGATGAAAATTTTTCGGCAAAATGTTCCGAGAAATCTTCCAAATTTGACACTTTCAACGTTTTGGACATTTCCCAAAATGAAGTATGTTATAATATGGAATACTACCTACTTAAAAATTTGAAGGATAGAATTTGACATTACTTGGCAGACTCATATCCACCAAAAATATAAAAATCATCGAGCGGCGGTCCGTACGAAAAAGGCAGCCGGCCATTTTGAGCATCAGCTGGGAATGACGTCAGATATGGCCAGATAAACACGGGCGCTGATTGGTCGTTTGGACAAGGCCAGTATAAAATAGTTCGATGACCTTGTTTCGCTAGTCTATTTATAGCCCGACTAATACTGAACTCAAATTAATCAATAAACTAATTATATTTAATAACAATTAACTTAAAATAATTAAACAATAACTTTTAGAGCAATTAATGGGAAATTCTTGAACTCCAGGAGACTTTAAAAAAAACAAGGCTTTTATTTGATTTTAAAGCTGTGCATGCTATCAAAGTGATGTTTTTATTCTTTCCATTTCACATTTGAAACAGTAAAACTCAGGTCTAGTCAAATAAAAAATGTTTTCTTGTCCTCTCCTTTTATTTTCTGACATTTTACTTATTATAAATTAGGAGAATATGATCTTTCAGAAGTTGTGCTGATGCACAAGAATTCACTAACAGGATTTGTGCTTTCATAATAATATTAGGGGGTCATTTACTAAATTTTAAAAGTGTCTGTATCCTCCTTTTTCATGAACAGGGACCGTTCACAAACAATTGTTAGGGGGGCCTGATGCCAAAAGGGGGCCATGAAAATTTTGGACCCATAAAAGGGGGCCATGAAAAGTCACCCTAATTTTGCCCATGAAAATTGGGTCTATGATTTTCTGTAGGGTTGACGCTAATTTTTCACGACAAAAAGGGGCCCCTGAAAATGTGTGTGCTCCGAAAGGAGGGGGGGCTGAACAATTTTCGCATCAATTTTTTTTTTGCATCAGACCCCCTTGCAAGTGTTTGTGAACGGTCCCTTAGGACGAGAAACTACTGTTTTTTAATTGGTCTTCCTTATATTTATATTTTTCAACGTGAATTCATTTGTTTTGATGTATTCCATGTACTTGAAAAGTTGGTTGGTGTTTTATATAATTGTAACAATGTAACTCTCAACAGAAACAACACAAGACTCTTAATTGTACTTTTCAATAAATATTAGTATTTTATTACACCCAACAAAGCACCAAATATAACAGAGATACAAAGTAGAAAATACTTAAATGGTAAACAAAATAAATATAAATTATGTTATTACTTTTTACAGTGTGCAATATAAAAATAATAAAAACAAATATAAACTATTGCATAGCACAGGTTTATCATGAAGCACCTTCTGATTGTACGTCTTTGGCATGGCATGGTACAGAGACCAAGTTCCGTCAATTTAAACATTTTGACTCGCTTAGAAAAGTGATGTTTTGCAGGTAAAGTTTTACTGTAAAAGTGGAAACTTTCGTGTGCCTAAATTTTCGCTATTTGCAAATTAGCAGCTCTTTCACTTGTTTTTATATTCGCGATTTTGAGCTTTATAGACATAGACCTTCATACAAAAATAACATTTTCCCGCATTTTTAAATTTGCGCTAGTTCATATATACGCAAAAAGCGCGAACATTAATGTCGCACGAAGTTTCCACTTTTACAGTACATGAAACCAAACTATTATCAAATCAACTGGATCACACTTTCAAGTCATGAACCTTGATCTAAGCAATCGCCACACAATAACTACTACATGCAAATGCCTTGCCCTCTGATGTGTGTGTGATCAAAGGGTGGAGTTACGTAATGACTTTGCTAGTGAATTACCACACTGTTATGATCACTTACACAATATTAAACACATTATTGTCACCTTTTCCAAATAAAATTGAAATACCTGGTAACATAAAATACACAGAACTTAAAATATCTCATTCAAATAACATACTTTGCAGTTTTCTAGATAACTTCAAAGTATAACTTCAAAGTGAAAGTTCTTTGGTATCTTGTTTAAGGCCTAAAATACGTGATTGTTTGCTATAACATACAAAAACAACTAGACTTGGTCCTAGGACAGTTTCAGTCAAAAATTAGTACACAATCACCAATATAACTCAGCTTCCAATACTAAAAAGATTCAAATTCTGTATGCTTATCAAGGGGAAATGGTGAACAAAACTTTGATTATTAAAACCATGGGTTGGATTGTTTTGGCTTCAAATGGAATACAATTTCAAAGAATACAATTTTGAATGTTATTTTGAAAGCAGCCAGCTAGGTTATAGCAAACAAACATAATTTAGGCATAACATATTATTAATAACAATCTTGTACGGTCCCATGCAACATCATTCTCCTCCATCCAAAATGTTATTTCATATTATAACACAAAACTTACTAAAAGTATTTTACAAATAGATCTTTGGCAAATAGCACAGTTTACAAAAGATGTACCGATATGCATAATATCAGCACCAATGTTCAATATTTCACAAGGATGTTTACTCTTCACATAACTTTTCGTCATTTAGGCATGAAATAACATTAACACAATAGCATGTTTTCGGCTAAGCATGGTGAAAGTTATATAGCTTATTTATTACATGGCGTGCCATGCACAGCTGCGCATTTATAACAACAAATTTATAGTTAAATAAATTTTCATTAGTAGAGTGTCCAAGGAATTTGATAATCTTGGGTGAAGGTGAAACAAAGGTTTTGCTTACTTTAAGCAAGACCATCCTCATCATCATCATCATCGACATCTGACGAAATAAGCAAGGTTCCACTGGCACCTTCATTATCTTCATTTTCTGAGTTATCAGATACCTCAGATCCACTCTCAGAAAATTCTGAACTATTGTCAACATCAGCAAGTGACGTACAGTTTTCACAACTGACACAATTGCAACCTGGTCCACAAGTTCTAGATTCTTTTCGACACTTGCACACATTATTTGTACACTTACTCTTTTTGCAACCGCACCCTCGAGTTAAGTAAACAACATTTTCTTGTATTTCACTGATATTTTCAGGTGAGTCCCAATCAACATGGACACCATTCTCATCACTTTTCCAACCATAGTCTGTGAGTTGTGGATACAAGAAACTCCACTGCTGTGACATTTGCCACACAGTACTGACCCAGCAACATCTTAACCAATGGCGTTTCAGGGCTGCATCTGAAGGCATGAGTTCATCTTCAAATGTGCTCTTTGAACTTGCTTTTCTAATTTCGGCCAGAAATAGCAAATGCTGATCCTTACGAGACAAACCTGGTTGTGCAAATGAGTTGAACAAGTGTTCTGGATTCTCAAATGAATTTAGGCAAGCCCTATTGGCTTTGAAAAAAACACATCCTATTAAGCGGTCAAAAGAAAGTAGCCCTTCATTTATGTCAGATGCACCTGTTTGAGTGAGACAGCCATCAGTAATGATAATATTTTCATTTCTTGTATTGGTTATGAAATTGGCAAATTGGAATAAAACTTCATAAAATTTGGATTTAGGTTGACCGTATGTATAGGACGTAAAATCAGAACCGGAACAAATGTAGGTAGTTTGTATAATTTTACAAATATCAGCCACATTTTCAATTGGTCCACAAAGATCTGGGTCATTACCAAAACATTTAACAAGTTCATTCAGATTAACAAACATACATGGGCCTTGTTGAAATTCTATGTAAATCTGTTTGTTGGTAAATTCATGAAACTGAACAATACCAATTATTCCAATATCCCTGTCAATTGACCTAATATGAATGTGCGAACACTTAGTGTCATTGACATGAAGCCAAATCTGAGTGTCCGATTCTTCATGGTTTGTTTGATACTCATAGGGTGAAATTTGTGTCTTTGTTGCACACACTGTAACAGGGTTATTCATATTAAGTGCACGATGAAATCCACCTGATGTAATGAAGATACAATTTTCTTTTAGATACGGTTGAACAATATATGGGAGTTTCCCAGCCAAGTAGGTGCACAACATATATTTATTTCCCCTTACTTTAAGAAATGAATTCCATTGTTTTGGAACCATGGTTTTATCACCAATGGCATCAAGTAACAAATCAGTATTGTCATCATTTCCATCACGACGCTTCTGCTCAAACAGTTTTGGCGATTTGCCTTGAGTCTCAAACTGATCGAACAGTACCCGGATATCAGAATACCCATTATTTATGTATGGTAATATGATTCGCCTAGTAAGGTAATTGGCATAAGTTTCAAAAGTTGAAATTTCACTAGGGGGGATGTAAATCATATTCATCCCCTCAGCAACCAGACAAGTGTCGTTACGTGTGAAGTCAATACTTTCTGTAATAATTTTAGATTCACTATACTTAGTTTGAAATATACTATACACAGTGCTTTTCTTCCCCTTACGTGGGGTACCATCAGGTAAACAGATAGAACGAGGCGTTTCAAGGATCTGTGGTTGGCCTGGGTGAGGAAGTTTTTTTCCCATCTTCAATGCCTGTATAGTGCGTTTTAAACATTTTGCAATTTGTTTTTTCTCTTTTTCAAGATTGTTATAGGACCGGGCACCTAGCTTTCTTCTAGAAAATGTTTTCAGTCGCTTTTTCCGAAGACGGGCCTTTTTTACACTGGGGTCATTAATAATTCTTGTCCTTACAAAATCCATGAATGATTGGTATCCAATCTTTTTGTAAGTTTTAAGGTCATTGCTTACTTCTGGTGCAGCTTCCTTATTTGTAAAACAATGATATAATTGTGAAGAGACTGTTTTGTTGAAAATAGTTGTTTCAACCCACTTCTCATAATATTTTGTAATATTTTGATGCTCAACTCGAATGACTGATACAGCAAAATCACGCTGACTTAAAGGAGGTTTAGCCTTGGCTACCTGCTTGACATAATTGTCAACAAGTTCAGCTTGAAATTCAAGGGTTGAAGCAATTCTTCCAATGTTTTGTGGTGTGTTTCTAATAATAACATTTTTCACCATTTTATTGATAAGCATTTCATGGGCCTCATCAAAAGCAACACAAGAATAATTAATGCCTTTTATGCTAGATACAAATGACCCATTTTTTAAGTGAAGGAGAACATATTCTGGCATAGCATAAATTTGACCTAAATGAATAGGTAACCACCTGGCATAATTTTGATGATCAAATGCATGAAATAAAGATGTTATATTTTTTATTGCAGCTTGTCTCAAATCCCAGTTGCCTGTTCTTATTGAAATGAATAATTGTATGTAGGAAAAAACATCTGATTTCAGAAATCGATCCCATAGAGCAAATGTCTCATATTGCTCTGACATTTTTGTGCACCATGACATATAATCATCCCACAGATTAGGCAGAAGCTGGTTTATTGCAGATTTTTGTGCCTGCAAGAAGTTGTCAATATTAGTGAAATCCAAATTTGCATCCTTCAGGTTTTTGACAACATCAGCAAGCAAATCAACAATTTTGTCGGCCGAAAACAGACAGTTAGATTCTGAATCTTTCCTTTGTTTTAGAAAGCAATCTACTTGGAAAAGATACAGAGACTCGTAAGCCTGGAGAATAAACCGATGAGTGTGCCTGAAATGTTGGCAATTTCGCAGATTCAGAACCGACCCGCCTTTGTGTACAACTTTAGCCACATCTTTTAGACCAGCATCCCAAAAAAGTTTCATCATCACAGGTTGTAGGTTTTTCAAAACATGCCAATCACCAACATACGGTATGACCCAGTCCATCGTCTTGCCTTGGTCTGACTTTGTCTTCATCACATACTCGTATGTTTTAAGATCACCAACAATGAAAAGGTGATTGATACGTTTTGATACCTTGAACGTGTCATGCAAATCATGCAAAACTTTTTTGATGGTGCTGGTGCAATCAGCTTTATCATTATAAATCTCTATAAATGCGAATCGGGATTTTTCACGAGAAGCTGTGGTTGCCTGATCTTCAGCAGCTAGCTTGCATTTCAAAGTAGGCAAGTTAATATCCATCTTTTTCTTGATGATAGTGAATCTTTCCAAAACATACATAAATATTCTACTTGATAATCCAGCTGTTGCTAATTCTTCAGTGCACGATGGCTTGAACAGCTCAATTTTGATTTGACTTGGTATAAAAGTTTTGAAGTATGGTTCCTTGCTATTATTTTTCTTGAAAAATTTGGAACGCTTGCCACTTAAACGTGCTCTACCCTTTTTGACGCGATTTCTTTTCCCAGAATTACTTGCACTTGGACCCCTTGTCCCACCGAAACATAGGTTTACAATTTCATCTAAGCTTGTGTCACAATCAGAATTAATGTTTGAATTCCAAGTCTGCCAATTTTGAAAAAGTTCAGATTCATTTGACTCAACTGAAATCATCTCTTGTACTTCACTGGGAAAATCATTTTCAATGAGCAGGTCAAAATGACCTGGATTACCAAATGAGTCTGGTATGTGCAAAATTTGCAAGGGGTCGGAATCTACAAATATATCTGGAGGATAAACAGCAACCAATTCATACCCTTCACGAATAAGTTGAAAAATTTGAATTTGGGTCTTCATTGCATATGCTGCAACTACAATTTGAAGAGTACAAGCATAGGTGCCTAGCTTGGCATGATCATTAAAACAATCAGAGAAATCTTCATAAAAAATATCTGATTGTTTCTCCAAACAAGATTGTCTAATAGATGGAGGCAATTTGTTCAGATTATCAACGTTATTACAAAGTAAGGATCTAATTGCAAGCTGGATTTTGTTAGCCATCATGGTTTCCAGGGAAAATAGGTTTCCTTCAGTCAATGGTACACCATAAGCATTCCTGGGATTTTGGCGCAATGATCGTGTACTATAAACTGCTATACATCTGTAAAAACATCGCCCATCTCCATAGACTTTCACGAGGGAAAAACGTTGGAAAGAGCTTATTTTTTCAGATGGAAAAAGTAATTCAGAGTTTGGCCGTGGTTGCTGAGCCATCACGGACGTTCCGTGCCAACTCCTCTCTCTTTCTCCACTGGCAGACATAATGGCATAGGGTGAAAGACAATCAATGTTGTCAATACTGACAATGGTAAATGCATCTTCATTTAAATTTTTGATGGTATTTTTTTCTTTTTCAACCGCAACAATTTCCAAAAAACGATCCAAAGTATCATCTGACACACAAAAACCAACTCGATTAAGAATGTGGAGTAACTTGCTTGAATTTGACAATCTCTTGACAACATCTGCATTGATAACATGTATGGGATAATTGAACTCATCATTAAGGATAAATTGTAAATTGAAAAGACCAAACATTCGCCGCATAAAACGTTTGCGGTTTTGATCTCCATTTGCATGCATTACATTCATTGGAAGTGTTACATGAACATCCATATCAAAATCTCTAGCTATTTCTTTTCTCTCTCTTTCATTAGAGGTCATGAGAAAAATTGAATTCCATACATGGGGATCAAATAAAGGAACCAGACTCTCTAAATCCAAGGATTTCAAATTAAGTGGGTTACTGGCAAAATGGTCAGTAATCTTTCTGGCTTGTGACTCTAATCGATCATTGAGATCAATTGATGCACAATACAGATTTGCTTTTTGGGAAACAGAAGAAACAGTAGAAGCTCTTTCGGTGACAGTCGCATTTCCAGACGTGGATTGACTTTTTGATTTTCGCTCAATTAAATGTAATTTGTAAATGTATTTATGAAGAGCCGTCTTCCAATCAATTTTTTTGTACATCAGCATTTTGCTTTGTTTGGTTGAAGCAGTTGAGTGAATTTCTAAAAGATTACCGAAGTTCATAAGTATTTCAGACAAAAGCTTTTCTCGAGTGAGTTGCTTAAAAACTGTATCACTTGAAGATTCTGATGGGGTACCAACTTTGTCATGGAACTTATCTACATACATATCAAAAACATCAACAAAAAGTATAGCACCATCCTTTTTTAGTAAATTGCACAAATCTTTGCATACATTCAAAATGATAGTTTCTTGCAGATCTGTGCTTTGCCTCTGTAATTTAGATAATTTAGTAGATAGACTTTCAAGGTTAGAGCAATAGTCTGTTGTCACATACAAGAACTTATAACAAGACCTACATAATAAGCTATCACATGAAAGATTTACATTTTCATTTATCACAGCTGCCATTTCAATTACAGATTCAAAATGCTCTCCTTTGCAATAATATTTGACATTTGATAAAGTACATAAACACAAACTACACAATTCAATACTCTTGTAATGTTTGAAAATACTATAGTGTTTGCTACATAAGTGGATTTGTGATGGCACTGATGAACAATTTAATGAAAAGGCATTATTAAATGTGTCCAGTAACACGGTGGAAGTTTCTGTAGCTGAAATGGCCTGGCAATTTTGAAAATCAACAAGGAAACAGGGAGGTCTATGCTTCTTACGGCATGTAGGTTTAGATGGCATGGCCTTTTTATACATACCTCGACAAGAATCACAAAAGCTATCAGTAAGTTTTATTGACGGAAATTCTATTAAAATATTTTGAAATAAAAGTGAATCCTTTTTGGTGTTCTGTAAGTGATAATACTTAGAGCTGACATTTTTTTGGCAAATAAAACATGGTCCACAAAAGTTTTTAAAACATACTTTACACAACTTCTCTTTTGGGGACATTAATAACCTTTTTGTTGATCTACGGCGTTTGGACCCCTGCTCACTTGCTACCGGTGCATGGGAGTAGCTTCCTACATGTTTCCTTGGTGATTTTCTTACAAAAGGAAATCGTTGTTGTTGCCCTAGCATACAGTGAACTTTCCTTTTTTTATTAGGGGATGAAATGCTGACATGTTTGCGGGGAGATTTCCTGACACAAACCATGGCATCAGCCCCAAATCTTCTTACCCCAGCAAATGATAATCAAAAGATATAAGAATGGATGGACGAATACAAATAATATTTTTAAAAAAATTGTTGTCACCATTACCATACATTCTTCCGCAGAAAATTATGCTGGACCTATTGAATCTGCGGCTCATCCTCATCTTGCGCTTCCTACGTCTGTTCTTCTTGCGTTTGTAAGTGTTGGTGACATTGGTAGGGTTAGAATGCAGCTGGCGCATTTTCCGCTGTGAGAAAATTCAAAGGAAAACAGTGAAGAATAATTTAATTTTCAACATCTTTGACTTTTGATTCAAGACAGAACATTTGAGCACACTTTCAATACCTGTAAGTAAATTTATTTGGCACAACTTCTTTTTCTTCTTTTTTGTTACTATACACTGAGAAAAGTTTACATTGTGTTATGTACGTGAAGAACCTCATAATAATTAGGTAAAATTTACTGAAGGACTGTGTAATTTTTACCTTAACTAGGTAAAATTTTACTTAATTATCCACTTAAGTAAAATTTTACATAAAGTTCTGCGACAAAGAAAAAAGTCCTATTACGTACCATTGTTTTTTGAAATGCTCTGGGTTTGTTAAAAACCAGGCCCAAACCGACTTGTACAGGGGGAATAAAATTGAAAACAACGTATCTGTCATGTTAATTCAAAGAAAAATGTTAACTTCTTACCTTGCAACTTGTTCTTTGCCTGGTTGGTCTCCTTTTTATTTGACGTCTCCTAGTCATATTCGGAGTCTTCTTTCTGACAGGATGGGTAGATGCTGGCTTGTTAGAGGTGAGGGTGGCTGTAGAGCTTGATGTGACATGATGTTGCTGTTTCTGAACATGAGAAAAAAAAATCAAAAATTAGACAAATCATTATCTAATTTATAAAACATTGCTCCTATAGTCCTAAAGTAATCCTCATAATTGTTCAGAGATTTGAGCCTTGCGTTTTGCGTGTACAAGAAAAGGTATTTGCATGGCGCTGATTGGTTGTGTGGCGCATGATCAAAGAGCCCGGGTGTGCGCCGCTCCACTCATTGTTCGCAGGTTGTTATTTTCGCGGTTATTTTAAATGTGCGAAAATAAAACCACCGCAAATATTTCAGCTTTTACAGTAGTGTGAAGCTGTGTACATGTAGTTGAGTATTGCAAGGTCTTGTAGAGTTGATCTAGACTATATTTATTTTTGCAGCAAATCAATGCAATTCAAAACTACAAATGTTTTCAACATCATAGATCAGACATGTTTAACTTCAAGACAGATACAGGTCGGTGTTAAACACAACATAACACAGTGATAAATGGATTGAAGTTTCCTGTTTTAAGTTATGAATATGAATCCAAGTGTCGATTTACAATGTACTATCAATCATACCTTGCGTGTTCTTCTGCTAGCTCTGGACCTCCTTAGTCGCTGACTGCGCCTGCACTTTTGCTTCGCCTTTCTCCGTATAATTGTGTAGGGCGTTGGTGGCTTCGGTAGGCTAATTTCGCCTGAATCTCTCACAGTCATCAAAACTTGCTGTGCCATACATGCAGATGGTGGTGGAATAACAAAAGCTACAGCTTTCGCCGACGACCAGTCTGGCTTGGCACGCAAGTGCCGCTGAGGATAACGTTTCCGTTGTCTTGGTCTCCTTGACGGATGCTTCAAGTTGCCTAGTGATGGCACTGCAGATGGTGGTGCACTCTCACTGGATTTCTTTGGCTTGGGAAGTCTATGGAGGGGAGGTATCCACCAACGTGGTACTTTTCCCACTGTTTTAGGGCTGCAACCCATCACCTCGAGCAGTTTGCGTGACAATGTGGCTGCAAACAACCTCCCACCGTCCCTGTTTAGATGCAAGTCATCTCTGTACAAATTTTCCTGCAAAAGTTCGTCCGCACAATTGATTGTTCGAAATTGGGATCGTAAAATTGAATTAAATGATACAGCCCTCTCGTAACAAATGTCCGAATCCCACCTCGGCAATATCAACGAAACATAAATGGTTGCACACTGGCTGACAGTTCTAACAGCTTCAACAAGTTCGTGCATTTGCTGCACTGCAGTTTTCAGGGAAATCCCAGACGACATCGAATTTGTCCCAGCATGGATAATTGCAACATCTGGACATGCAATAAATGAAGTGCTATATAACCGATATCGCAGGCTGCTTAATGTGGCACCTGGATAACAATAAACATTATAGTTGCATTCCAATTCTTCTTGAAGGGGCCTGACAGTAGAATCCCCAAAAATGGCAACCCGCCTTGGAGAGGGTCGCTGACGCGGCCTGAAAAGAAATTAAATGAAACAAGTTTTAGTAAAATAAAACATACAAGAATTAGCTCCCCCCTAACATTTCAGTAAGAGGGCATATTGTAAAGCATGAACATTTCGTGTGCATTTGAATTTCGCGAATTTCGCGAGGGCATCCAATACGCGAAATTAAAATGCTCGCTAAAATTTATTTCATAACTGCCAGCCAGTATAGAAATCAATAAATCGCAAAATTATCATGCCCAGAAAAAGGCCAGTATTGATAATTCGCGAAAATTTCATGTCACGAATATTTCCTGCTTTACAGTAACCAGCACCAAAAAAGGGTAAATCTCAAGATTTATACTGTTTATTTTTT
>JAUMTS010731119.1:0-11929 GCA_032273385.1 Ophiopholis aculeata | reverse complement strand
AATTTGATATATCATTTAGTGACATTCAGGCACTTTTATTTTTTGACCCCTGTTTAACCCTATGGGGTCAGTTTGAGACCACATATCTCAAAATGCTCAATGATGACATTTAGTCATCAAAATGTCATCAGGCGGATTCTATGTCAGGGCATGCATGAGAGTCAGGAACAGCAAAAAAATCGCAACTATACCTGACTTCCACCTAATATGTAATTTCTATTGTGTGTGACTCGACTATCTAGACTGTAAATTGACCCGTGAGGTGTCACAATTATGCATGTTGATGTGCAAAAGTGTACTCTAGACTGTAAATTGTTCCATAGGATCAGTGTACTAGCAATCAAGTGTGTATGATATGCCTTATTCCATTAGACACATGATGACAGGATTGGACTTTACACACTTTTTCTGTAATTTTTTACTACTCAGAAATATATTTGACTAAAACTGATCAGAATTACTTTTTAGGTCTAATTGCGCTATTTGCCTCAAATGTATAAAACAAGTCTAATAGCGCTATTTGTCCTTAAAAGTATTAAAACAAGTCTAATAATACTAGTTTCCCCATAAAAGTATACAAACATACAAACAAACTAAATAATTAACACCGGTCTATTTAAAACAAGGAAAACTTGCACAGAGCTCCATAACATCAATTGTCATATTAAATCAATAGATAACAAAGGGAATTTTCAAAAGGAAATATTGATTTTTCACGGACAAATGTTTGAGCAATTATAAGCATTTTTAACATCAACAAATCAGAAAAACCATGTTTCCTCACTTCCAGCAAGTTTTGTGAGAGCAAGTCATATTTTGTATCAAGTCAAATATTCTAAAGTGTGAAACAATGGGACCATTTCAGCATAATCTTGCATAATATGTTGAACTTGAAATAAGATTAAACAGGTCTCTCAACAACAAACATGGCTGATTAATAATAAGTATATGTCATGTGATCAAGAAAAATGAGTCCCAGGTCTGGAGCAAATTGGCAATTCAGGAAGCTCCTTGTGGGGCAATTTAGTGATTTTCAGGAAAATAAAAAAAGAAATACAGGACCAAACTTTCAGTGTTCGAAATTGTGGTTGTCCGTTCGCCCGGGACAACCAAAAGGAGTGTTGGACAACTTAAAATAATACTGAGGTTGTCCTGCGGACAACAACAAATATAGCTAAGTCACTTTTCATCATTTACATTGGTTACAGAAAGTTGTTCCAATTTGCGGACAACCCACAAATTTGGCGGACAACTAGAAATTGCAACTTGGTTGTCCGTGGGACAACCACAATTTTTTTCTTAATTCAGACACTGACAAACAACCAAATTTGCAAAATCAAAGCAGTTTAGGTTCAACTCATTAGCGCAAAATAAAAACCAGCACATATCTTCCTTTCAATACAAAGCTATACAAAAATGGCAAAATGGAATCACTTTAACGCAAATAAATTATAGTATAGAATGTGAAACACTGACAACTTATCGCGTACTGGGGTCAAAATAAGCGCAAGTGATGCGGTATTACAAATATGCACCCATCATAAATGCGCATAGTGTGTTCCGTATCCCGTTTTGCGATATGATGCTACAAGCACAAATCACAATTCAAAATTTTCTTTAAAAATGTGAGTTTCCAAAGTGATTACGGGGGCAGTAGACAATATTTTGGTAATGGTATATTCCTTTTCCATGAAATTCACCAGATATGTTGAAATACGTTAACAACTATTGTTTATATTTCTAGAAGAAAATATAAAAATTCCTCCAAAAAGTGTAAAAAATAATCTTGTCTTAGTTATCGGTGTCGACAACAAAAACGAAATAATGATATAAAATTAAATTTTTCTTTGTAAGTACATCAAAGTTGGAACATAAAAATTGGCATGGTTGAACAACTATTAACTACAATTCTAATGGTACAAAAATCTAGAATTTTTTGAAAAAAATTGGGAGGATGATGTTGAACATGTCTACTGCCCCTTTAATCTCTACTTAAATTTAATTTTAACCTTTAAACTCACCTGTTGATTTTTTCCAATGCTTGTTGGCTCATGCCATGCCAGGCTAGTCTAACTTATAGTAGGAAAAGATACATAAACTTGACAATTCAAAGGTCAAGTCAACAGTAGAAAAGGTCAACAGTTCAAGAGGTTAAAGGTGAACAGTTCAAGAGGTTAAAAGATCAACAGCTCCAGAACAGAAAAAGGAGTAATGAGGTTCAACTGTAACAGTGATCATTTTAATGAACAATACAACACTAACCCCACTTTCAAACAGATATATAATACAACCACATAAAACGCAATCCTCATCTTAAAATTCAATCAAAATATGTGAAAAGAACTGTAATTCAGTCATATTATAGCATTTTTGGAGACATTGTGTGCAATGGCCTAGAAAAGGTGCATTCTCATAAACAAAACAAATTAATGCTAATATTAATAAACGGACACATGCATGGATATGGGTCCTCAATTAACATCTGTTTAGTTTAATAAAACATTAAAAAAAACTTCGTGGAAGTCCACATTGTTAATATTATAAATTCACCGTGAAATTTAATTAAAAAAAATTCAAAATGCAATTCAAATTACAGAGAGAGAGAGAGAGAAATGGCGTTAGAAGCAACATTCATATCATGCAATATGTACAAAACACAAAACACACATGCAACATGGTTTACTAACAAACGGATCATAACAAAATTATTGACTTGAAGACTGCAAAAAGGCCCCCAAAAATATTGTTTGACCCTCACTATCTCACATGGGCAAAGTGCATTCAGTCAAAAATAACGTTTTTGAGTGATTATTTTTAATAGAACATCAAAAAAGAAGCTACATTCTGATTGATTGACAAATGATTGATTTTGATTGATTTTGATTGATTTTGATTGATTGGCCAATCTAACTGACTGATCGATGGATTAAACTAGTCAATTTATAGTAACATATTTAAATGATTGCCTTCACATCAAAATGTTGATGAAGAATTTCAAATCTTAAGCTCTAGTCCAAAAATGAAGGATGTCGATCATCAAATACTGGAATTGTTTATTTTCAGAGGTTTTGGATTGCCAAATAGTCATACCACACATCCACCCACACCCGCTCATTTTGCCTATGACATGGTCCTCTCTCCATATCTGCATGGGGATGAAGGGCCAGAATAGAAAAAAAGAGGGCCAATGGCTATTAAAGCTCAACCCTGTTTTCAGACCTCCTATTCAAAATCTGTACCTAAATTATTTGTTCAATAAATGATCAGATAGCATATGACGTACTATGTACTGATGGATCTCACATACAGTATTGTAAAAGGTAAACTTCAGAAATAATGCACCTCCAAACATTGATAATTATGTCGTGACACCCAATTACTGGTTACCCCCCACCCCCTGAAATGTCAAACTGCTGTATTTTGGAAAGTAAAATGAGTTAGAAGGTTTTCCATTTCTCAACTTCTTGAATTGAAATCTGAGGGAGTGCTGTGGCAAAAATTTGGGGGAGTTGGCATTCTAGGACAGTCATATAACCCTTACAATCACACATGCGCAAAACATTCATACTAAAAAAACTATAACTGCAAGACAGCTACTAACAATAAGAAACACATCCTTTCTAATAATGTGAATATGTTAATTGATACACAAGCGATTAATGAAATGTTAGTAAACATTTAGTTAAGCATCAAGTAATTTTTGGAGAAAACTGGTAGCACAGAACAGCACCTGTAAAAGCAGATTTATATGTAAAGCAGGTTAATTTGGACATGGTGATTACATTGCATAATTATAATATTGAAATTCATTTTTAATTGCCATAGAAACAGTCCAATTTCGTTACCTACTAGTTATTTTGTGCAAATTATTTTTTTCTATTCATAAGTTTTCCAAAATCTTATTTGTTGATGTATTTCTTTTCACTACATTTTTTCTGGATGTATCTGTAATTAAAATCATTTAATATCAGCGGTGATTGTACATCTTTTTATATTGAGAATTTGGAAGTGTCTAAATCGATTTATACAAATTTGTAACCATGAAAAACAGACGGACCGCCACGGACTGGTCACTCTTATCCTGAACATGGCCCATTATGTAACATTATCAGTTCACTTTTCCTGTGATTAGAAGCCTAATTTATGCTAACTAAAGAGGAAATTAGTAAGAACTCTAGGGCCTTTTAACTGGCTCCAGTGTTTTATCAACTTATCACCAAAATGATATTGTCAATTGGACCACAAAATGGGACTGTTTCTATGGCTCTATGATCACAGATGTATGGCCAACACCATGGCCTTAGCTATATGGCTAGAGCTGTATGATTAGCTCCATAGCCAGGCCTGGAAAAATTGAGCACAGGACCCTCGTTCCCAAGACATTTTCTGTGACAAATTTTGAGTCTCTAAAAAAAACTTTAGAAATTGTGGGAAATTAAAGATCTTGAGATGATAGTTGCTATCCTTGAGAAAAATGTGAGTTCCAGGGAAATGTACTTTTTTTTCCACCCTGGCTATAGTTGCAAGGCTACAGGTGAATGGCGATTGATGGCTTAACAACCAAAACTACCATTTCATTCACAAAAAAATGCAATGTTTCATTAAATTCACAAAATTAAAAGCATTATATATTAAGTTCTGACTGCAGGATCATAATACTAATTTTGATCTTTCCCCAAGCGAGGCAAATGATATTGAAGTAGACAAGGCTTTGGTTGGTAATCACTCATCAGTTTAAGAAAATCTAACAGATATTATAAAACTCTGCAGTCCAACTCAATATTTCTTTAAAAACATACATATCTACATGAATATATAACAGCATTTGAAAGCATTAATAAGCACTTTGTTTGTTTTAATCAGAAAATTCAAGTTTGAAGCTCAAGTTTCCAAATAAATGTTTATAATTTGTCTTCTGGAAAAAGTCTAATACAGAGCCATGGCCCACAACAATTCTGCAGTATTTATTTCCTCCCTTCTTTTAATGTCAAAGGTAGAGACCAGAAACATGAGCTTAATCTTAAATTTTCTGAATGTAAACAATCAGCATTAATATTGAAGTTGAGCGTTTCGGCACAGAATCAAAGAAAGCATAGAAAGCTAACAAATTGTTTCTATACTCGTAATAGAGTGCATCCTTGCGGCAAGCTTACCAATGACATATATGGCCGCTTACAACTTTGCACTCTACGAGCATGTAAACATTTGCACATCTGCATTCTCATAACTCTGTTATCTAAACCTCAGCAATTAGCAAAAGGCAGAAGAAAAAAGACCCAGACAGTCTACTACTTGCCATCCTGGATGCCACCTAGTTTTTCATTTTTGTCTGAAAATTTTGGGCAAATCAACATGCTTTTTTTATTTAAAAATTTAAAAAACATTTTTTTGTTTATTTTTATTTATATAAAAACAAAAGCTATTGAAAAATATTGGGAAATCAATATACTTTTCTTCAAATGTAAAAAACATGTTTCTTTTTCAATCAATTTTCAAAAATTAGAAAACTATTTTTTTTAAATTTAGATTTCTATTTCGTTTGTTCTGAACATCTTGGCTAGGTTTACTTCATTCTTAAACAAGGATATTTAACACTTATTTTGTCAGATTTTTTTTTCAGAAACTCTTCCCCAAATAATTGCTCTTGATCACTTGATACGGAGGCGGGAATCACCCATGCATGATTATTAAAGGTTTCCCAATATT
Source organism: Ophiopholis aculeata (assembly GCA_032273385.1). Taxonomy (NCBI): domain Eukaryota; kingdom Metazoa; phylum Echinodermata; class Ophiuroidea; order Amphilepidida; family Ophiactidae; genus Ophiopholis; species Ophiopholis aculeata. The sequence goes on along the minus strand of JAUMTS010731119.1, from coordinate 6,223 downwards.
ATACATCGAAATCAACAATCCAATCACTATCATTATACAAAGAAAAGTTATTTTTTGTCAAATTTAGAATAATTTTTTCTATGACATGAAGACCATTTGAAACCAACAGTAATTGATAATGCAATCAACGCATAGATATTGATTCAATGTTGTAAACAAATTTTTTTTTTCTTCAATTTTGATATTTCTTTTTACATGTTTTGGTTGGACTGATGGCAGTGGTATTACTTGTGTCTGTGGGTAGGTCTAGGAACAAGCATGCGCATGCGAGGCAATGAATGACTAAGCTTTGGGTCTCAACTTAATAAATCCCATTTCTTCTACCAATCAGTTTAACTTGCTAGCTACAAAGCTAGCATTAAAAAGTTACAAAGCACATGATTTAAAAGTGTAAGGAGAGCAAATGAGCTGGAGGGGCCAAAGCGTGGGCAGAAAAGGAAGAAAGAACGCATGCATGCTAAGCCTGCAGATAAGAACAGTTCAGAAAGAAAAAAAAAGGTAATTGTAATTTACCCATGCTGTTTGAATTAACTTTTTAAATTCCTTATCTTCTTAGTTTAAAGAAGGTTTATAATGTTTATTTTTTGGTCTTGTTTTTGTCTTTTGTGGACACCGAAACTTGGGATTTCAATGTATTTTTTAATGCTAAATGACTTATTGACAGTGTGTACTTTACACAAATCCTAGCACCTCATTTCACACAAATCTAACAGTCTAACACTAAACAAAAACCAGAAAAGATCATCTGTTAACCTATCCAAAGTAAAAGAACAAATTGAAGAAAGAATACCGGTAAAGGTGAATCAATTAACACACAACAACATTCCACATATATAAGAAGCCCAGAAAAACTTGGACATTTTCAAACTAATTTCAAATATTGTAATGTAATACTCAATACTCCTAGTAATAATGAAGATTCATCATGATAAAAACTTGGAACAGAAATACCAAGTCTGAAATCATTTACTCCCAAATCGAATTGTGAAATCAGTGTAGTAAAATTTCAAGCCCTCAAGTAGTCATGATCTTGTTTATATTATAAACAAAGTCAGTAAGCCCATTTGAAATTAAAAACAAAGTCACAGAGCCCTTCTGAAACTAAAAACAATATCAAACAGCCCATTCGAAATTAAAACAAAGTCAGAAAGCCCAATTGGAATTAAAAACAAAGCCATCAACAAAAATAGCAAATCCAAAACCCAAGTCCAACACCACAAACATCTATGAAACAACCCCACCTAGTGACACATTTATGCCAGTCCAAAATGCTACACTCTGATTGGTCTAATGTCTCTACAAGTGATCATTACAGCTACTACTTGTGATTGGCTATCCAGCAGTCCAAAAGCCCCGCCCACTTAGCAAATTCCCACATTGTTCATCTATCAATCAATTAGGAAGGTCAAGAATTGACCCCACCTGCCAACAGCACATCTAGTAATGCTTAGTGTGCAGAAAATTTCTTCTGCTTTTCTTGTCTACCATTTGCTGACAGGCCTAAAATTTATGGAAATTTAAATGTTTACCCTTCTGCTTGATAAAAGTTACCAGATCCTCAAATAAATAAAAAGGTTTAACCATGAATTTGACCTCAAATGTTCTTGAAGTCTATCAGCTGTTTATACCATAAAATTTGGGGAGAATAATCCTTTTTAATGGGTTCAAGAAAATGCAAGCTCAGTACCTCCTGATCAAATCTTTCTTTATTCCTATCAAAATATTTTGTTTTTGTAAACTTATTTTGCACATGACATTGACAATTTGACTTGTTTATGTATATTCTTGAAAGTTCAAGATGTTTTTCTCTTTATCTTTTGTTTTTTTTTTGTTTTTGATATTAGATCCACTTCATCAAATCCACAAAACACAAGAAAATTTACAACACAGCTCAACTATGTTCACTGAAATGTAAAGGTCACAATTTTAGGCCTAGAACTTACTTAAAGACATTACAATTCACAAAATTCAGATAGGCCTAAGTTTATAGAGAAAAGTTAAACTAGTATTGCATATTGAAAAACAAGCCAATATTTATCATAATAGTTAAAATCAGAATATATCGAATAACAAGGAACAAAAATATACCAAATTTAAAATTTTGCATTCAAAACCAAAACCCAGCTAACAAATTGTCTCTGCAAGACACAGGGCTCTCTAATCAAATCAAATAATAAACCAACTCCTAAAGAGAGACCAAAGATTGGTTTTGGAATTGAAAGCCTAGTACAAAGATAGCATGAAACCAAGATGGCCAAATACTTGTTGATTACTATCTCCCCAGTGTGGTGAAGACAATAACAGCTGCTGAGATTGTGGGACCATATTGTCACTAGAATCTCTTGCATCTTGCCACGTCTGCAGTTTTGTGGAGGCCAGCTTTTCTTCTACTTTTAAGTTTTAGACCTATCTGGTTTAATACCCAGGCTAGTTCAAGGATGGTTCAATTTAGGGTTCAAACACTAAAAAACATGTTTTTGTAAACCATGACCAGACTGTCAATTTATTTTATTTGATTCCAGACTGCAGCCTCATCAAGTTTTTAATATGATGACAGGGTCATGGGGCAAACATGACTGCCTAAAAATCCACCAATAATAATGGTGGATTCCCAATCCCCAGATTTTTTAGGTTTTTTTTTGCAAGTGCAGCAGGTCTGCATTTTATTTTTTTATCAACAAACACTTCTGCCCTCATAATTCAACCAAAATAAAAAATGACAATTTGTATTTACATTTCTTACAATAAACATGTGAAGTTCTACTGAAGTTTTAATGTGGCACTGATGTGCTAGCAATTCACTGATGATAATTCATGTACCTAGTCCTAAATGGTGATCTGTTACTTTTTTATATATTTCAGATAGGCATTTTTCAGGCCGACATGATTGCTGTATTTAACTTTAAAAAATGAAGAGAAAAAGGATACCAAAACTGTTGCACACATTTAACGGTGGAAAATAAGTTAGTTGAATTGCTGCATACCATTATGATGAAGGCTATTCATTTAAAGATGGCCTAAAAAAATCACAAAATATTTTTTTGCAACCAAATTACATAAAATTCTGAACTTAAAATACATTGAACTTTAAAAAATATATCAAACATTTGCATAACTTAGTGCATTGTATTTTGATATGTATGCAATAGAACCTGTTGGTTACATGTAACTTTCTTAAATGTTGATAAATTTATAAACAGTTCTACAAAGTTCTAAAAATAATGTTGCAAGAAAAAATAACATCATGAAAATAATCATAGAAATTATCAGATATTGAGAAATGATGTGACACAGCTGGTACTACTTGGAATTTGAATGTTATGGTGAGCTATTGTTTACTCTCAATGACCTCACATGACCTTTGACCTCTCCAATCTTAAAAAGTTGCCACGCCCCACCAAAACAACTCAAAAGTAATAATTTGTCCGTGTCTCATTTCTACCAACAACTTTGGATTTAGGCCTGCTACAACATGATCGGTGCGAATCTGCACAGCAGGGCGGAGTCACTGTATACCAAATACAACAGAGTCTGGCATAACAGAGCCCTCAAATAAAATGATCTACAAAGTGATATTACTACAGACAATCAGATACTGAGATAGTCAATAGTTTAGCACGTACTTTATCAACATCCCACCTCCTATTAGTTCAAAAACAAACCATCAACTTGTCTCTAGGCCTAAGTGGGTTTTAATTACTTATCAGCTGTACAAGCTTACCAAGCTTCATTTCCTTTGTTAATAGCATTATGTAATAGGCCTAAAACCTGACCTGTGCAATCTTGAGAAAATCTACAACACTCATTTACATCCAGGTGCCTATCGCACCTCGTTAAGTGAACAATTAGTGTATTGTCTTACATTTCCTATGTATAACATAGACTGAACCTGATAAAAACAGATGCCCTCATTACTAATCAGGGCCAGGGTGATGTGACCCAAAATACAAACAATGATTAGCATTCTAACACCCTTTTTTTAACAAGTGAGCTTTTTTCAAATTTAACACTTTTGCACAACATAATACCATTAAACATCTCCTCGCACAAGCATAATCACCATCTGACATGCTCAACAATATATAAACCTGAATCCATCATTCCTAACAACTTGCCTACAGTTCAAATAATTAAAACAACACCTAAACTATGCAATATAAACACACTAATGAGCAAGATATGCAATACACTCGACCCTAACAAGAAATTGACATGAACCGGTCCAATTTCGCACAGCAAGGTTCACATTTGAGTATAAATAAAGCGACGCCCACAATTTTCCATTTTGAACCTTGCATATCAACCCGGGCATATCAACCAAACAGGCTAGACGCATTTCAATAATTTTACCAAATAAAACCTAGGCCCTGGCTCAACTTAACTAATCAGACCATAGATGAATAGACTATACAGATATAACCAGACTCAGAGATGCGATTTACCAGATATGTGCAGAGTCTATTTTCCAATGCTTTCCAACTAAAAGGTTTTGGTACACTTCAACCTTTTAACATGCTGCCTATGAACTTGACAATCTATACAAGATTTGGGTTAAATCACCCTACCCCATACAGAGGCTGAACTTTCACACCGCCTAATTAAAGTTATAACACAACCAAGCCGCTCTAAAACATTAACCAAACAACTGTGTATTTCACTACTACACAATGCAAATTACCAATAAAAGACATCGACAAGTTTAGGTCCATAAGTTAATACCATCTTTTGATCTAATTACTGACCTCCAAGTCCACCTTCATACCATGAAGCTAGTGTAAGCTCAGCCTAAACTGAGCTAGATTTCTTACATTAATCCCTACCCGGCACTTAATTTTCAGGGGGGTCAGGGGAATTTTCGACAAAAACACAAGCAAGACCATTAACATCATCATGCATGGGGGATTCAAGAGGTTTTAATATAGTGAAAAAATAGATCACTGAAATAGTAAAAGTAGTGCTAAGAATGAAGGTAATGATCAAGAATCTAAGTAAAAGATTGAAAATATGGAAAAACAGATTGAAAATTGAAAAAGTGTAAATTTTATTTACTGAAATGAGTAAAAATTCATGCAATTTTAATGAAAATTTTCATCGACACTTACCACTCTCTTGAGCGCTTGTTGTGGCTAACAGAAAAGCTGCAAAAATCGTCAAAATTAGGATGGTTCGACTATGGCGCGACGCGAGGTCCACAAAGCTATACATGGCTGTACAATCTTTGTGCCCACGGAAGAGAAATTTAACACCATTTAACAGCCTAGACTCCACCTCACCAGCTGAGCTGAAAGTTGCTTATATCCCCCTTATTATGGGATGGTTTAGTGGCTCAGTCATGGAATGGACCAATCAGTGGAGAGGAAAATAGCTAGTCAGAGTAGGTGGTGTGTGTAAAATGAAACCTCAGCATAGGTACCAGTTGCAACTAGGCAAGCAAACTGGACTGGCTATGACCATGTATTTCTATAGGACAAGATCTGCCCTTGTCAATTCAGCAAATAAAGCTGGTTTTTTTTCTTGATGATTTGATTTTTTTAAAGGCCAACTTGTTTATTTTTTATGAAAAAGAAAGTTGCTATGATCAGGTAAAAATAAACTTGGATTTTTTAGAATAAACAATAGAACTTTATCTCCTTAGCACAACTGCAATTTATTTTAATCACAATATCTATTTTCAACTTCTGTTTCTATTTCATTATTTGAAAGCAGACCCCCCCCCCAACAAAAAAAGCAAAAGAAAGGATCATTGTCCTATTTAGTTTTCCAACCACATAAAATGCATGCAATGACTTTAACAATATCATGCACAAAATGTATTTTGCCTTCCCCAGTTCCCCTAAAAAATGTCAACCCCCTTCCACACCAGTTCCCACAAACATAGTTTCAGCCCCCTCCTAACCACAGTTTCCCCACCAATATCTTTCAGCCCCTTCAATCACAGTTCCCCCAAACAATAATGTCAGCCCCTCCCCCCAAAAAAACAATTTCAGTCCCCTCCAAACAGCCCCCCCCCTCAAAAAAAATAAGCCTCCCTCCCCACCAGTTTCCAAATATATATAAGGGACTACCCATCATCCTGATTTTCAAATTTCACTTTTGTCCACACTAGATGTTTTTTTATATGTATAGAGACACCTTTCTGATACTAACTTCCCACTGCAAAGGTTTTCACAGAAATTACGAAATGTGGGAAATATAGACAATTCTATCCGATTTTAGTTTATTT
>JAUMTS010731008.1:0-11933 GCA_032273385.1 Ophiopholis aculeata | reverse complement strand
AAAATCATCAAAAGAAAAATAGAGGGAGGAAAAAAGCTTTTATCATCACTGAAAACAAAAGATGGGACAGAAGTTACAGACAAAACCAAAATCAAAGAAACCATTGAAGAGTTCTACAGAGAGCTGTACAACACTGACAGACCAGATTGGAGAACAGAAGAAGACTGGAATAAAAAGGCTGATAGTGTACTACCCATTATGAATGAAGAAGTACAGAATGCTGTAGACAACATGAAGAAAAGAAAGGCTCCTGGAGAAGACCAGTTAACTACTGACATTTTAAAGTTGGGAGGAGATGATACTATTAAGATATTGACAACACTGTTCAACAGGATCCTTCAACTGGAATTAGTTCCTACCCAGTGGAATGAATCTAAAGTCATCATATTATTCAAAAAGGGGGACATGAAAGACATCAAGAATTACAGACCAATCAGTTTGCTACCTCACATTTACAAAATCTTATGAAACCAATGTGTTTACGTACATTAACAGAGGTTAATACAGTCCTCAGTGAGGAAGTTGCAAATATCGAAACATGGATGTACAACAACAAGTTGACTGTTAATGCATCAAATACCAAAATCATGCTTTTTGGTTCACAACGAAAAACAAAAGACTGTGCCCTATGTCAAACTTAATAATGTTAAACTTGAGCAGGTTTCTCTTTTTAAATACTTTGGCCTTTGGTTTGACCCTGAACTTAAATGGAATTCTCATATTGACAAAATTGCTTCAAAAATTTCACAGAAGACCGAGGTTTTGCGTCGAATCAGACAGTATATTAACCAAATGTATCCTTGATCGTTAAATAACTCATAGCCACTTTACACGTTCTCAAAGTTCCAACACTGGTAACATTTATATTCAACGTAGCAGAACAGATTGGGGCAGACGTACGTTTAACAACTCAGGTGCAATGCTGTGGAACAACCTCCCAACCAATGTAAAGAACTCCCTTAGCATCCAGTCATTCAAAAAGGCTTTGAAAAATTTACATTACGATATAGGCGTATTGTCCTGATATCTAAAAGCAATATACAAAACAAAAGTTGTTTTTCCGTCCACGATCATCCACATACTATAATCATGTTGACAATGTACAAACAATCTGAAAGTTGGCTCTCAATTCATGAATAAACTTGTGTTTTTAATAAAGCAGAATTTGTTTTAGATTGGTTATTTTAATGACCTAATTAATAAAGCAACTTTTTTTAATATTGTTGATGTATATGACATTAAAACCAAGTTAATATGACGATCGTTAGTTTTGATATCTAAAAGCAATATATGAAACAAACGTTGTTTTCCCAGTCCCATGATCACCACGCATTATAATTCTGTAGACAATGTGCAAACAATCTAAAAGTTGACTCTTGAGTATGGTTCAACTGGTAATAAAGCAGAATTTGTTTTTGGAGTGGCATATGCTTGTTGTTTAAATTATGATAGATCAAAATGTGTTTTTAGAGTGTGGGTTTGTTTAAGAAGAATTGCACAATAAGGACATACAACTTTCACTAACAACATAAAGTATTATTATTCTATGTATCACTTGCGTTAAGAAATTGCGAGCCGTAAGCCACGTTGGCTATGAGTTGAGTTGTAAAGAAAAACACATTACTGCGTGTATAAAGAGTGAGAACAATGTTTAGTCCTTGCAGTATGTAGGAGAAAAACTGTTGCCCGGGGTATCATGTACAGGGAAATATGACCAATTGTCAATGAAAACGTGCCTGTCATGTTATGTTAGGTCAAATTACATGTAGTGGAGTATTGTAAAGAATGTTTTGGATTTCACGCACTAAGAAAAATATAGCATAGTTCCCTAGTGTTTCGTGACAAAACCCTCTTTGCGTTCGGATACACCAAGGTTAATTGACATTTGATAACACAAAATACTATTGTTGGGTGTACCTTATTTCGTCCGCTCTGATGTAGCGTAAAATCTTGCTGCCTTTGTTTTCCAGTGGATACTAGTCTAATTTGTAAAACTGTTTTTGTATTAAAAGTTTTAAAGACTTAACCTTATTAGTATACTCTCCTATATCTCTGTAGTTGGTAGCCTCATACCTGCATTTGTTGATCGCATTCACAGTCACTGTAACTGCTAACCCGACTCATCTGCATAACCCCTCTACTCCTAGGTTCTACAGGATAGTTGTCTTCGACCATCGCCTCATACTTCTCCCTGTAGCAGAAGCCAACATACAGTTAATAATTATGGTATATAAGAACGTGTTGTTTTAAACAAAATTATTTAAATTGTCAATAAAGATAACACAATAGAGCTTGTATTTTTGAAATTATTGAAAAGTGTGCACATAATTTAGTTACACCGTACTACTGTACAATGTTTACTGTGAAATCCTTACAAATGAAGATATATCACTGAAATTGAATTTCTGAAGCTTTTGCTATTGACATTATTAGGCTTCTCTCATTGAACTGATGGAAAGATGTTGCAGAATAAAATTCAAATCAATAAGCAAGAGTGGTATATTTACTTTCATTGGTCTCATTTCAAACAACGGCTTTTTAAGGCTCGTTTGGTCTGGTTCGTTAAAACCTATTTTAAAAGGACCTAGGTTTTAAATGAATGTTTACCTTTTACTTGTGTGTAATTTGAATTGGTATGCCATTTTTTGTACAAAAGTCTTTGTACAAAACATGGTAATGTTAATGTTTCATTCTTTTCATCTCCCTGCAAGCATTATTTGTTTCAATATGTTTAATAAAATGAAGGCAGTGTTTGGGCTAAGTGGGTAATACAAGAATGCCATAACAAGGAATAACCAAAATGACATACGATGTCACTTTCTACAAGAACAATAGAACAAAATGCTGCTGGGCACACTGACATCCAACCACCAGTGTAGTGTCGTCCTCAAATAAAGTACAAAGAATAAGGTTGATATTTGCAACACGTCGATGAAAATAACTAGATTTTGATTAAATTCCTTTTTCTTACTAGATTTATGTTTAAAGAGGATAAAGGCCGTTCGGTTATTTAATCTTTAAGATACTGCTTTAATACAAGAGGTTAATAATAATAAGTCTATGAAATGCAAACTAAAATAATAAGTAACCGATTTAACGTGTGCGCCGACGGGTTAGTTAAGTTAAAACCTGTTACTTGTTATGTTCTGGATTCCTGACATGACAGTCTTTCTTATTGAATGGAAACTACACTTACCTAAGCTTTTCCAGTTGAAGCTCTAAACTGTGTCTATCTTTTGTTTTTCGTTCCTGCTCCCTCATCACCTCGGCATATTCCCTGTACAATGTGGGCATCGTTTTTGAATGAGCAACTTAGCTGGCAAAACTCTAATTTTCTTTTACTGAACCTCCTAGCATGTCAAGCATACTATAAAGCAGCAATATTTGTGTTGATTTAATCAAAGATGCCAAATACATACTGGTTTTGCCAACTATATTGCTCAATTCAAGTGGAACAGTAAAAGGTTAAATACATATAGTAATAATGAAAGTTCTTGCAACCCTTCTTTAGACAGATTATACTGTTTTTACATTATTATTGTAATTATTGCTAATTATTACAGATATTTTAACATGTGTTTTTGACTATACTTCTGTCACAATTTTCATTGGTATATGCTAGTAATTATCTCTAGAAAGCCGTCCACTAATTATGCATGTTGCAATGCTCTGCATATGATGGTTGAGATTTTTACGTGAGCGGGTGCTTCATGAGGTTACGGACATCTTAGGTGTCAAACAAAATTTAAACTAGATATATCAGAAATAATGGAATAAACTTAAGTATTACTTAAAATAAAATGAAAATACCGGCCATAGAATGAGAGAGAAAGATAAGGTTGTGGCAAAGAAGGCAAGTTTAGTGAAGAAAAAGCAAGAAGAAAGCACAAGGGCAAAATAAAAATGCATGCGGATTGCAAATGTTAATAATGATTTCTAAACTAACTTCTTTCTAAGCGGGTGGGAATGATTTGCTTTCTAGGTTGTTTTGTTCAATAGTCCTAAATATGTTAGCATAATGCCCGAAGAAACTGATTTTTCCTGTTTCCTTAAATCTAGTTTCTTTGAAATTTGAAAAGACCGTACAGCTAGTACCCTCTATGTCATTATTGAATTCAAAATCAGAAAAACAATTAACATTTACCTATAGTGCAAGAAGTATTTTATACCTGAGACCTGTGGTCGCAGGTTGTAATTTACTGCAATAAAATATACAGAGGTGTTTTGTTATGAACAAATGAAAGGAATTTAGCCTCCCTTATCCTCATACTAAAGAATATTACACAATTCCTTTTTGGTCGATAATGCAATTCATGAATGTGATTATGCCTTATGAGTATATGGTTTCTTTAGTTTAAAAAATATTAAAACCATCAATCACTACTTTTATTTATTCAAATTATCTTCGAATATAAATAGAATTAGCTGATTGAGATATAAATCCACCGATTAGAATGAACAATCATTAAGTGCACGACTGGAAACTAGTCTAGACACTTACGCACTGACTATCACATTTGGGAATTGATTATATGTAATTTTAAACGTTTTTGTCTGACCCTTAAATATGAATTAAATATAAAAAAGAGACATTGAGGAAATGTTCTTATTTCATATTTATTGCAAATAAACACAAGCATTTAAATCAAAGGAAATACGTTAAGCGGGTGGTTAAATCTTGCGTGGGTTCATGCTACACGCGACTGTCGTGTTTTTATTACAATCGATGCATTTGCCTACTTCAAAATCATTCTGAATTATGTTTTTTTTAAACTAAAAGTCAAGTCTAAAGAGCGTTTTCATGCAAGACATTCTTATTCTTTATTGTAATAGCACGTTCCCTTACGGACAATTGATTCATTGTTAATTCAAAGAAGATGATTAGTTATGATATTCTCTTATCAAATGTCGTTGGTCTAATTTTAATTTGGTCGTACAAAATGAACCTCAAAAAACAAGGATAGCTTTTCGCTTGTGGAATTAGGTACTTTGTCAGTATGTGCATAAGAGTTGACGTGTAACTGCAATTTGTGTTTCATTTGCAATACATGTTACTTATCAGCCGGGACCCGAGGAGCAGCAAGGTAACTGTTGCGTTTTCCAGAATTGGTTAATTATTGCTCATCATATCTTCATTGATTAATGACCAGTGGTTTTGTTGGAAAGGAAAGTGCTATTGGTCTTATCTAACTAGAGTAAATCTAAGCTAACTAGTGTTAATCTAATCTAAATAGTGTTAATCTAAAATGATTAGTATTTGCCCTTGTAAAAGTAGACGCGATACCTAAAAGAAATAAATAACACATTCTGCCTTTCTGTATAAAATTATGATTTTGGAATCGGTTTCCATTTTTAGATCTTCTTTCTATGCTTCACGGATGAGAGGATGTAAGAGGAACGGGGTTAGAACTGAAGACCTATTTATTTAAAATAATCCGCTCTTCTCCATCTTATTAATAGCTCAGTTAGCAAAGCGTCGGACTAGTAAATCAGTGGTCCCAGGTTTAAATCCTTGATGCTATAAATTCTGCCTTATTTATAAACCCATGATCGAAATCAATTTCAAGAGTTAGTAAAGTTCTATTTACATTTTCATGACCCTGATGTCCGGCTACTAGCCATGTATAAAGATACATCGCTTCAGATTTATCGTGTCCCTTTTAAATAAACTGACCTTGCTTGAAACAAGTATAACTTCATATATAAACCTTACTGGTCATTCAAAGTATGTAACAAAGTAACGAAACAGATGACACACTTAAAACAAATCATCATATCAAAAGAAAAACCTTTAGCCCACATAAAAACATCTAAATCGAGCTTTGAGTTTGAGCTTTATAATGATTTTCTGTTCCTTATTTTTATCAGATGTATCGAGTCTTTTTTTTTCCTTCTAACATTGACATTTTTGGATTAATTCCCTTTAACTGTCGGTAAACATTTGTGTAAGCTTTATCATGGTAACCTATACATTTGCGTATTTGACATAGAGGCACACCGTTTCATCCGTTCACTTGATTGACAAAAGGCAGAATATTGTTATTTAACTCTTTAGCACGTCATAGAAAAGGAAGAAAGAGCGTATGGGCCGATACCTTATCACGTACCTCTCGATGAACTCGCGTTCTCTTTCCGTTTCTTCTTGTAAAGAAAGGCACAATTGTTGCGTTTCGTTAAGGCCTGCTAATGACTGGTCTAGACGGAGTCGAAGTTGTGAGTTTTCCTTTTGAAAACAAAATACAAAACAAAACTTGAGCAAACAACTACAAACGATTAAGAAATTTAAAGGATAACAAAACAATGTGCTTTTTTCACAATTTAAATACTGGTCAAGGCGGAGTAGAGATGTGAGTTCTCTTTTGAAGACAGACAAAATCAAGGTATATTAAAATCAAGAAATAAAAGGAATCAACACAAATATCACACGATATACATTAATCTAATCAGGTCCTCAGTAAAGGGACAGTTTTCCGTACATTTTTTAAGCATATTCATGATAACGTTTTGACAGCAGGCAGTAGGCCTACAGATGTTATTGTTGATAGCATATTATCAAAGACACCCATATCAATTTTAGGATTCCATTTTGGAACTCCTTATACCTACTGATTTATATTTCTTATCATATAAAACTAATCATAGAGCATCATGCAATCCATGTTGTTTCTAAGTGATAAAGGACATTTGCAGAATTAAAAAAGATATGTAACTTGATATCTCAGGTCCAAATAAATCATTTTCTGAACACATTAGAAAGTATTTCTGTATTTTTTTGAAACGCAAAGGCGTTCTGTTAGTCGCAAATAACGTACCGTTGGATCACATCTTAGTAGTGTTTGTCAAGACCCATTTACATTTCTGGTTTGGTTGTAGAGGGAATCATAGAGAGACTTGCTCTCGCGACCCGGAAAGCCCACAAAAAGTTTGGGGCATAACGCAGCATATGCGACAATTAACTAATAAGCCTTTAGGATTTTCCCACTCACCTTGGCTAAACCATCATTTTCTCCTACAATGTTAGCTTCGTGTCTGCTTAGCTCTAAAACCATCTGTTCCAACTGAAAAATAGATAAGTCAAAAGGATCTGATAACTTAATAAATACAGATAACTAAAGGATCTAACACACCTATGTATACCATTTAAAAGCCATTTTACCATTATGAACAGTATGAAGTGTTTGTAAAATACATCAACAGAGTGAAGTTGTGATGTAGAACCTCTGTATTTATTCACGTAATTTCAAGTATCAAAAATTAAAGTGAATTATTACTTTTAGTAATATTTCATTTAATATTTTTGTTTGTAAATATTAAAAAGTTTGTTTGTTCTCACATGTGCAGATGAAAGTAAACAATTTTAACTGGTTCGTTTCATTTTCTTAATTTCCATTGGGGTTCTTTCTTGTTATTTGAAATCAAGTTGTCAATCACCAAATGATTGTGTTAGATGCTAATTAGTAAACTGTCCCATTGTAAAAGATATGCTCGTTTGATCACAGAACAAAGGCGTTTCATTTATTTTTCGTATAATTTACAAATGTGATGTAACTTCGTTTTGTAAGCGCCTTTACGGTCGTAGTGGATCTGCGTTATTAATAAGAGGCACGTGGAGGTTGTTTAGTATACTAACAAAGCAAGTATGCTAGAAGTACTGACATGTTACCATAAAAAAAGAAGGCCAAAACCACTTCTCATAAATTTTTCAAAATTCCTACAAAATATTAGTATTAACGTTTAGTGTGCCAATGTAACAAATCTGAGTGTCCCTCATGTGTGAGTGTCCGCCTCCTATAGGATGCAACGGGATGAAGCTGACCTTGGTGAAACAAGTGAAGCATGTCGTACAGAGTACGTTACTATAAAGTTGAATGGTCATCCGGATAATCTAGCACTAGGACACATTATTCTTGACACCGTTTTGTATTTTTTACCCTTACTGTATTAGTGTATACGTGATTTTGTGGTGATTTACCAAACCTAACAGTTCGATTATTTGTCTCTCCAAGAGAAGGGTAGATGTTGTGCGTGGGAGGATAGAATGAACTTGGCTAAATAACGATTAGGATAGATATCCGGAAGGAATATACCGTTGCGGTTTCCGCTTTACCACTTTTACGTTAACAAATGTTTAAGTTTGGGTATACTAAATAATTAGACAAATGTTTAGTATCTATTTTATGTAAGCTTCGATAGCTTGTTACAACAACCTAATTTGTTTAGGACATTTAAGAGACATATTTTGATATGCATCTAAGATCAATTTTAAGCGTATAGGACCCCCTGTTGAAAGTTTTGTGACCATTGTCAGTGTTCAAGGAACACCTGATACAAAGTCTGATAAAAAGTACCTTTTTTGCCGCTCATTTCTAACAACAGCATCAAATGAGAACTGCAAAAATCAAGTGACCGCTCCTACCCAACAACTTTTTTTCGGATCACTTGGCTTTCCCGGTTATGTTGTTTAATAAGTTGGTGCCATTGAAAAGGGTCTTATCTATCGGACTACTGATACTTAAAATGAGAAGGAGTAAGTATATGACTATACCAATATGATGCCAAAAGGATGCACATGTCCGAAGGAGAAGAATGCAATAACTAATCTGTTGAAACCAATGCAGGTACCACTAGCTAAGGTTTGTGTTATTTGGTAACGTAATATTAATGACTTTGCATATAACGGAAATAACACAAGAAACATTGCACATATTCAAAGTGATACTTTCTTCAGTCCTATCATGTCGAAGCCGTATTTGAATCCTTTTGGTGATACTTTCTTTAGTCCTATCATGTTGAAACCGTATTTGAATCTTTTTGAAGTGGTTATACACCACAGTGTATGCAGATTGATAGACATTAACAACGTTGGAAGTTGTGGCCGGAAGTCTTAACGCGTAATGTGCATCAATCGGATAACGACCGGACGTTGAAAGGCACTTTGTCAGAATATCAATACGAGCCAAATGAGAAAGATTTTAAAACTGAATAATAAATGTAATGGGATCCTTCAACTCAAGAATCACAGATTAATGTAAAAAAAAAAAAAAAAAAGACATTGACAGGAATTGGCAAATCTAAGATATAAAAAATGTGTATCGATAAAGTATATATTATCATTACTGTTAGTGCATTCCAATGTCAATTAATGTTCTACACAATCTGTGTCGTAATACATTTCAACCTTAAATAAATATTATGTGATAAAAAATCAGAATGTGCATTCTTCTTTTAGATTAGATTCAAATGCAATAGCTGTCACGACAATATTTTCAAGATGTTTAAACAGCGAATCTCAATAATGTTGTGTCAGTAAATCAATAAAGTAGTTATCCTTAGCCTGGGTTTCAGCCGATGAATTTTGCACGTGTTTCAAAATTACAGCAGAACCCCGTTAACACAAACTCTTTTAACACAAAACCCATAATAGCACACAGTATTAGAAAAGCTTGAAATGTACTTGACACCACAAAATCATAATAGCACAAACTAAAATATGTTTCCCACAGATTTCATGTTGAAGAAGTTCCACTGTAAATGAAAACAACATGAAAAAAAACACTATCGCTGTTCTTAACCGTGTTGTCTTTTTCTATGATATGCTTTAACATTAATAAGTTATTACATGTTTACATGACATTATATTGCTACTTTTAAATATTTCTGAGGCCTTTTTGGCATTTTGACTGTCCTTCTATAATGCGTTTCTTGGTGTATGTATTGTATATTGATTGATTTGATGGATTGATTGATTGCAGTATGTTGAACATTGTCATACCTGTTAATTTTGTACTGTTTTCTCGTAGGCTTTCTTGTCCAAGTTTTCCACTGATCGTTCCAGCTAAAACAAAAGCAAAATTGTGTTTGCAATGAAAAAGTTAAAAACAAGTTTGAATACTTACAAAAATAGAAACTATTTAAAACAAACATGTGTTCTTAGTTGTTTACAATCAGAAATAAGTTTGAATACATAAAAATAAAGAAACTATTCCAAACAAACATGTGTTCTTCGTTGTTTACAATGAAATTTTTTTTTGAATACATAAAAAAGAACGAAGTCATTCAAACCATGCATTATAATGAGCAAGCATGTGTCTAATAGATAACTCTATAAATTTGTTTTAAATGCATTCAGTGTTGTTCGAAACGTAGAGAATTTAATTCAACATAATATGCAGCAACATACTACTCGGTGCCCATAGGTACAAAGGAGAATGCTATTCTATTATAATACATCTAAATCATTTTTATATGCCAAAATCGAATAATGTATCCTATACGAACCTACGATCAATAAAGTTCAGGTAATACCAATACCTTCATGGCTTAACCCACGTTGAGCATTGTTAAGGATTTTCAAGCCATTGATTGCAATGGCCATACGGAGAAGGTTAACATAAAATTGTTAATACACTTCAAAATAAAACAGCAGTCTCAATGACTTAAATGCTACTGGGCATCTAAAAATAAGTGAAAATATCAATAAAACCGCTTTGGCTTTTTTGGGATACTATGCTCTTACCTCTCTCTTCTTAGTCGCTAACTCCCTTATTTCCATATTTTTCATTTCTAGCCACCTGTCCAACTCTTCCTGCATTTCAGCTTCATACTGGAAGAAATAAGAATCACATAAAATTAGACATTTTACACACTGGACAAAAATAACGTTATGAGACTTTGATATTTGTTGTCCGCATCATCCTGTCAACGATTTCTACTTAATTGTTTTCAAGATGCCGTCTAATCATAGCACACCCCTCTTCAACACGCTCAACGCGGCATAAATGACATTTCGTGAGGTCCAATGTGACATATTTGCCATTGCCACTAATTTTAGATCTAAAATAAAGTAATACATAAGTCTACACAAGCTGAATACACAATCTAGGATATCTAATCGGCGCTTTATCTTCCCCTTGAGAAAAAAACCCGGAGTAGGATTGTTGCTAGATACATTATATTTTCCCGTGGTATTTTATTTCCTGAATTCACATACATCTCTTCGTATAATCTTCTTATTTCATCTGTCTCGATTCCGAGAACCGCTCTACTTACATTACCTTGCTCTCGAGCGAGAACAGGTAATTCGTTACATTACCATTCTCTTGAGCTTTTCCCTCTCCTGTGTGAGTAAGTTCTTCATCTCTTCGTATAATCTTCTAATTTCATCTGTCTCGATTCCGAGAACCGCTCTACCTTACATTACCTTGCTCTCGAGCGGGAACAGCTCTTTCGTTACATTACCTTTCTCTTGAGCTTTTCCCTCTCCTGTGTGAGTAAGTTCTCCATCTCTTCGTATAATCTCCTGATCTCATCTGTGTGGATTCCATTTTTGCTGTTGACAAAACAGAAAATAAAAAAGTTCTTCAGAACTTGGTTTTGTCTGAATTGGGAAATATTGTTACACGTTTATTCTAATTATTATATTAATTTACCTTGTATTAAACTGTGCATTGTGCAACCATAACCATAATATTACTCTTATATTTTTAAACTAATGCATTTTAAACGAATTTATTATATTTATAACTTTCTTGGAAAATAATTCCAAACTATGTAACAAAACACTCAGTTCTATTGATGACGGGATATGTCGGAGGTAAACATCTTCGTCATCAGCGAGGTAATTTCAGGAAATCAGTCAGTCAACACTCAGTTGCCCCCCGCTGATGACGGAGATGGGTATATCCGAAATATCCGATCAATTAAAGTGAGCGCAAAACACAACGAAACTGACACAATATGTATCCACGTATTTTAGATGGCGTTAAGGCTATGGTTAAGGTGATTGCATCAACAACGTGCAGCGTAGCGTTCCAGGACAGTGGTCCCTGGGGAGGTCATGTCGCTTATAATTTATAGTTATTGAATGACTTGAGGAATTCTATGATTTTACTTTGGTGTTTTTTGCGTATCGAAACTCCGTCGTTATTTGAGCT
>JAUMTS010730897.1:0-11933 GCA_032273385.1 Ophiopholis aculeata | reverse complement strand
GCGATAGTTTCACTCTTCGTGTTATGAAGGCGTCGGACTATTGGATACTTGGAGCAGTAGTCAACTATGATCAGGAAGTCTTTACCATCTAGGGTAAAAAGATCAGATGCTACTTTTGTCCATGATGTCTTGGGGACTTCATGTGGTATCAAAGGTTCTTTGGTCTGGCCTGGTTGGTGTTCTTGGCAGGTGGGGCAGCTTTTGATCATCTGCTCAATGTCTACATTAATGTTTGGCCAATACACTGATTCTCGTGACAATCTTCTTGTCTTCTCAATTCCAAAGTGGCCATGATGTAGTTGGTTGAGAATGTCTTCTCTCATGATCTCTGGGATAATTACTTGGCGACCCTTAAAAATTACACCATTGGAGATACCGAGTTCGTCTCTATAGGACCAGTATTGTCTCAAGTTGGTTGGTAATTCCTGTATACTGTCTGGCCATCCATTAGTAATGATCTGCCACAGTGCACGAAGAACTGGATCTCGTGATGTCTCTGTCTGGAGAGATTCTTGCTTATCACTTCCGAAGTTCATCAGGTCAATGTTGAGTACATCTTCAAACTCTTCAAAGTTGATGGTATCGGTGTGCACATCTAATGGAATGTCTGCCTTCTTGTTGGGGTTAGGTAGACGGCTCAGGGTGTCAGACAATATCATTTGTGATCCTGGCTTATATTTGATGTCGCAGTCATACCCTTGAATCTTGACTAGCATCTTCTGCAGTCTTGGTGGAGCGCTGGTCAGTGGCTTCTTCCAAATCATCTCTAAAGGTTCGTGGTCGATCTCTACTGTAAACTGCTTGCCAAACAAGTATGTATGAAATCTTGTGATACCAAACACTAATGGCAGGCATTCTCTCTCGATATTGGAGTAGTTCACTTGGGAATCAGATAAACTCTTAGATGCAAATGCCACTGGCTGATTGTTCTGGAGAAGGCATGCACCTAGGCCCTTCATGTTACCATCTGGAACCTTTCCAAGCAAATTTGTGCATACAGTATTCATAACTTACGGTACCTTTGCCATACTTACATTACACTCTGTGAGGAGGACCATAATGGTTTCCTGCAATTCATTGATGAATTCACCTCCCTCAAATGTTTAGACAGGGATGAAAGAGGTCCAGCATTCTCGCTTTTCTATATTTCTCTGATTTTAAAAAAAAATTTTTTTTTAAATGTGAACATTTTTAATGTTTTTCTTCATATTATCGAGATTCTACACTAATTTCACTGTACTGAGCGTCTCTGAATGGAGGGAAGAGAGTCCAACCCTAACCTGTTCTAATGAGCTGTAAACGGTGTTCAAATAGCAAAATATACTATGTAAAACAAAACATTTTTTGAGGGGGCACTGCCCCCTGGACCCCACCAGGACCCCCGGTCGTGAGCTGCGAGAGCTTTACTCGCTGTGCTTCGTTATCTTTGCATTTTCTGTTTGGATAACATCATCCTCTAGGATACTATTTAAGCGTTCTAATTCTCTACTGTATGAGTCACTTTCCTTTATTTTTGTTTGAGTTGTAGTATTTTTGATTCTTTATTTATAACAATACTGTCTTGGTTCTTCTGCACTTTAATTCGTTCTTGACTAAGAGCTTTAAGTGCATCACATCTTTCTTTTTTGGCATCTGCCAACAATTCACTTTTAACCTGTGTGTGTTCTTCTTGTTCTTCCACATGGTTGTGTACCTCTTTGTTTACAGTTTCAAGCTGTTTAATTTTCTTCACCTTTTTGTCTACTGTTACTATCTAAGTCACGTGTTTGACAATCTTCTGAAGAAACTAACTGGCAACCTTGTTACCAAGCAACAAGTGTTATCAACAGAAGATCGTCACTTCATCATTAGTGTTGAGGATGTTAGATACTAGCTGACGAAACATCCACAGTAAGTGTGATTTTTGGACTAGATATGATGAAAGTTATCTACTATTACATACAATCATATTTTACGCAGGCTCTTTCTCGGACTTGCGGAAACAAGTAACGCCATACGGCTAGCTAACGACTTATACTCTGTAGGCCCTATATTAGGGCTATACATTAATATATTGTGATGTTCATGTGACATCGCCATCTAGGGTCAAGTCAATATTGAATGTTGAACTGCCAAGCATGATATTAACATTCAATGTACACACTCTTAGAAAAAAAAGAGTTCTTGAGAGGGTTCTTGAAATGATAAACGGTTCTGGTTAGAACCGTGCTTCACCAAAGAACCTTTTAAGGTTCTAATCAGTGCTTGTCGGTAGTGTCAAGGGTTCCGAAACGGCATAGAAAGGTTCTGTGTAGGTGATTTAATGGTTCTTGAAAGATCCATTTAGGGTGCTAAATAGAACCCGAAGGGTGCTCCCCACCGGACAAGACTAACTAACTTCTAATTGAACCTTTTGTTCTAAGAGTGTAGAGTTATATAAGGCCCTGACCCGTATACAGTAATGAGATCCCGTTTTTCGCGAGGTTTCATAAAATAAGAAACGACAGGTTAAAAATGTATAATACAAATAATTAACATTTTGGCACTTTGTTCATGCGAGCTTTAATTCTCTTGTTGAGTTGCATCAAACTTAAACAAAAAATATGCAAAGTCCAGTAAAACCCCTTTTGTAACTTTAGCAGAAACCAATAATAATATTCACCTTGCATTCAGATATACGCATTACATATGTAGTGCAAGGACTACGGTTCAACAGGAATAGGAATAACATTGCCAATTAATTACATGTATAAAAGACCATTAAATAAATATGTAACATCAGTGCAGTTCTCATTTGCAATTAATTCTAGGTACTAGGTACGGTCAGACTGATCGGCACCAACTATACCATCAACCTTATCAGAATATTCATGTTTTTAATGATCAGTAAAATACCACTTTCCAAATGTAATAACAAATAAAACGTTTTGCGCAGCTTATACCAGTAGTAGAAATATTGACCCTTTGGAATATAGCTGCCCTAAAATGTAATTTAATTCTGATTTCGCATTTACGAGTTATGCCAGATTTATGTCTATTACAGACGCAACTCTTCTTCAGTATTCCTTGGTTTTGTATGACTTTGCAACCAACAATATGGACAAAAAAATGTTAGTTGACCCCTATAGAATGGCTGAATGCATCTTTGTAGTTGGTACGGAATAATAAAACAAAACAAAATTCTGTGTCACATGTTTACACCCGTGTCATGAAAACTCGTAATTTTTACCAAACCTATTTTGAACAGGATCTTGATCATAACATATATAAGATATATTTTCATTATTTGTGTCTGTTTCCTGATTTACATAAGAGTTGCTACATTTGAAAACAATATTTGGTATGTACAAAATAATGAAATTGTAAATAATAAAAAACACAATTTATGCTACATTATATATGTATGGAACAGTTACTTACACATGTAAAACAAAACATTTTGTTATTTTAAATAGCATGACATAAATAGCGATGCACTCCAGATGTTAAAACGTATTGCCACGCACAATCTTCAAAATATTTGAAGAGATCAATCAAGTTCATTGATAAATATTTTAATGAAAATTTACTCAATTCTGAACCAACAAATTATAACACTGTACCTATTAGTTTCGTCCATGATGAGTGACATACTTCTTCAGCGCGATCGGTCTTCTTACTGCGTTTTATAAAGGTGAATAATCATACGAAGAAGACTGATAACGCTGAAGAAGTCATTCGCTCACGTTAACCAACACTGCTAGGTACAATACAATAATCAATTGGTTCGGAATGGGAAAAATGGTCTACATGTAAATTATTCGAAACTTGCGATTCTTGTGACATGTAGTATTGGCTTATTACTTGTTAAGTCAATACAAAAAGACTTAAAAGTTAACAATTCATTCATTGAGACCAATGTTTCTTTAATGATCTTAACTTGTTTTTCTTTTGAGTAGCACAGTATCATTATTTTTGCTGTCAACTGCCAAATGCGTGAATGTCTATCAGTTCGAAACATTATGTCTTCTAAAAGTGTTAAAATCATGTTGTGGATAAAAGATAGACATACTGCTCTGCTTTTCTTAAACTTTAACTATAAAATATTTGTTTCAGATTAAGTTGACACTCTTATTTCATCAAAAAGTTATACTTATTCCATTGGTACTTGATCATAAGTACGTGAAGATTGTGATTGTGATTTCAGTTCTAATGGGGGCGCTGGTGGCGGAGCGCCATCATCGGAGTCATCATCATCATCATCTATCTCGTCATCAATGTACCCTGTATTGTTCTCTCCTGTCTCATAATCTCCCTTCATTTTCATGCCCCCTGAAAACTCATTGATGTTGACCATTTCCGGATCGTAACTCGGGTTCCCGTAGTCTTCCTCGCCATCATGGCCATACGCGTAATCCTCAACCCCTAACTCGCTTCCTTGGAAGGTACCCGGTCGCGACCGGTTCATACTGTGGGCATCCTTATCGTCATCACCTCCGCAGAAACAGATGCAGCAAACCACCAACATAATGACGAATAAGATCAGACCAGCGCCCCCTATGATGATTACAAGGATCCACGTCGGAAGAAGTCCCGTGGATTGAATCTTGATCTCCACTACAGAGTGTCCTAGCTCATTGGTTGCTATACACTGCAAGACTTTACCGACATCATTTTGATCAAGATTAACTTCGACTTCATTGAACTCCCCCTCCGTGGTATAATTCCAGTTTAGTGTCTCCCCCGTTCGCGATAGGAACGTGATTGTAGGTCCATCATCAAGTCCAGGGTTCGAGTCCGATTCACATCTCAAAATCTCAGTGATTTTCTCAGTAGGGGTTACTGACAGCGTTGAAGGTACAAACCGAAGTACAGGCTGGTACTTAACTTCAATTGGAGAGTCTGGGGTACCGACTTTCCTGGGCAGACCATTCATGTTCGTATAAACCGGAAAGCATGTTCCGGGATTATCTGCCAGCATCACGTGGTTTTGTATGCATTGAAAATACGCGCCATTATCAGCAGCCGTGATTTGATAGTCTGCAATGGCTGTGATAGAATCACCTGCTGTACCAGAGCCGGGCTCTGTGACTATGGAGGAAACGATCTCGACTCCCCTTCCAGCGCTTCCTGCACGGACGACCTCCCAGTGGAGATCTGCTAAAGGAACACCACCAACACTCTTGCACTCTAACTTGATGTCATCTTCAGCTGTGAAGATTCTCCTAGTCTGTCCTGGAGTGGAGGGCTTATCAATGGTGCATACTGGCGCGGATGGACGTATAGCAGTGTCCATGACCTCCAGCATAGCCCCTTCTTCCATAGCATTCCCAGCACCTGTGTCAACAATACAAGTGCACATTCCCGAGTCCAAGCTAGTCACATTAGTGATAATCAAGTTATACTGTCCGACGCTTGCGCCAGAATTATCAATGATATGTCTATCGAGAGCAGGATTGGTGTTTACATCAGGACCAACGGTGATGTCCTGTTCGCCATTGGCACTGTTGCAGTACCAGTACAGATTGCTCTTCCCCTTGTCACCCACTTGACAGTACATGGTGGCATCGTAACCTTTCGCTCCTTTAGTGTTTGATGGTCTTTGTTTTATGTAGGCTCCATCCTTCAAGTCATCTTGCGCGACGGTGAGTGTGAAGAGGAGCGCGACAGCCACTAAAGACAGATGGGCCACCATTTTGCTGCTCTAAATTACTTGTTAAGGCACACAGAGCGCATTCACGTCAGCAACAATACCCGAAGGGTCTGGTGATAGTCAAAACACTCAGTTCAGATTGAAAGCATCTGATTTCTGATCCAAATTGATCAGACTATTCAAGTCTCAATCAATAGCGAAGAGTTCCTGTACCGGATTTCTAAAATGGCAGCCGTGCGTAGGTAGGGCTCAATCTGTTGACAAAATGACAGTCCAAGTTGACACAAAATATTGTTAGCAATTATTGTTCATTTGATGGTTGGGTGCGGTCAGGTTCACAAAACACTACTTGATTTTTCATTTGTTACAGACTCTTTAATTAACTTCACACACTGCATGAAACCACGTTACAAAAAATTAACTACAAGTTCAAAGAACGATTAATTTAGACATAATAGGGAGTTTTAATTGCCCGGTCTACGATACTTCCCCGCGGTGTATATAAATATGACCATCCTATCTAACTTGAGAATGCATTAACATTCATTATTGCAAACATTTTAATTACAGCATATTTCCTAGAGTAAATATTGTTTAAAGTTGTTCTATACCTCAACTAAAAAACAGCAAGCGGTATATTCATTAAAGTTCTTGTAAAAATAAACCACGTAGAACGTTAAACCCATATCATTTAACAGAATGCAACTTGAATACACCCTTTCACGGTTACGGCCGCCATTTTAAATTCCGAGTGAACAAACATATTTTTAAAAACATTGCGCCATTTTATTTGATGTTTTGAAACTTTGTTTTATTTCACATTTTATATTATTTTAGCACGTTTAATCCATTTTCACTGGTTGAACATGTTTGTTTACTCGCAATTTAAAATGGGGGCCACTGATTTAAATGTCTGAGCATGCGCACTCTTGTGACCGTAAAAGGGTGTATTCGAGTACATGGATATACATACAATCATTCTTGAATAGATTCATCAGGACTGTTGTTGACCATAGTAGTAGATAACTTTCATCAAATCTAGTCCATAATACTATCCTCAATACTAGCTGACGAAACATCCACAGTAAGTGTGATTTTTGGACTAGATATGATGAAAGTTATCTACTATTACATACAATCATATTTTACGCAGGCTCTTTCTCGGACTTGCGGAAACAAGTAACGCCATACGGCTAGCTAACGACTTATACTCTGTAGGCCCTATATTAGGGCTATACATTAATATATTGTGATGTTCATGTGACATCGCCATCTAGGGTCAAGTCAATATTGAATGTTGAACTGCCAAGCATGATATTAACATTCAATGTACACACTCTTAGAAAAAAAAGAGTTCTTGAGAGGGTTCTTGAAATGATAAACGGTTCTGGTTAGAACCGTGCTTCACCAAAGAACCTTTTAAGGTTCTAATCAGTGCTTGTCGGTAGTGTCAAGGGTTCCGAAACGGCATAGAAAGGTTCTGTGTAGGTGATTTAATGGTTCTTGAAAGATCCATTTAGGGTGCTAAATAGAACCCGAAGGGTGCTCCCCACCGGACAAGACTAACTAACTTCTAATTGAACCTTTTGTTCTAAGAGTGTAGAGTTATATAAGGCCCTGACCCGTATACAGTAATGAGATCCCGTTTTTCGCGAGGTTTCATAAAATAAGAAACGACAGGTTAAAAATGTATAATACAAATAATTAACATTTTGGCACTTTGTTCATGCGAGCTTTAATTCTCTTGTTGAGTTGCATCAAACTTAAACAAAAAATATGCAAAGTCCAGTAAAACCCCTTTTGTAACTTTAGCAGAAACCAATAATAATATTCACCTTGCATTCAGATATACGCATTACATATGTAGTGCAAGGACTACGGTTCAACAGGAATAGGAATAACATTGCCAATTAATTACATGTATAAAAGACCATTAAATAAATATGTAACATCAGTGCAGTTCTCATTTGCAATTAATTCTAGGTACTAGGTACGGTCAGACTGATCGGCACCAACTATACCATCAACCTTATCAGAATATTCATGTTTTTAATGATCAGTAAAATACCACTTTCCAAATGTAATAACAAATAAAACGTTTTGCGCAGCTTATACCAGTAGTAGAAATATTGACCCTTTGGAATATAGCTGCCCTAAAATGTAATTTAATTCTGATTTCGCATTTACGAGTTATGCCAGATTTATGTCTATTACAGACGCAACTCTTCTTCAGTATTCCTTGGTTTTGTATGACTTTGCAACCAACAATATGGACAAAAAAATGTTAGTTGACCCCTATAGAATGGCTGAATGCATCTTTGTAGTTGGTACGGAATAATAAAACAAAACAAAATTCTGTGTCACATGTTTACACCCGTGTCATGAAAACTCGTAATTTTTACCAAACCTATTTTGAACAGGATCTTGATCATAACATATATAAGATATATTTTCATTATTTGTGTCTGTTTCCTGATTTACATAAGAGTTGCTACATTTGAAAACAATATTTGGTATGTACAAAATAATGAAATTGTAAATAATAAAAAACACAATTTATGCTACATTATATATGTATGGAACAGTTACTTACACATGTAAAACAAAACATTTTGTTATTTTAAATAGCATGACATAAATAGCGATGCACTCCAGATGTTAAAACGTATTGCCACGCACAATCTTCAAAATATTTGAAGAGATCAATCAAGTTCATTGATAAATATTTTAATGAAAATTTACTCAATTCTGAACCAACAAATTATAACACTGTACCTATTAGTTTCGTCCATGATGAGTGACATACTTCTTCAGCGCGATCGGTCTTCTTACTGCGTTTTATAAAGGTGAATAATCATACGAAGAAGACTGATAACGCTGAAGAAGTCATTCGCTCACGTTAACCAACACTGCTAGGTACAATACAATAATCAATTGGTTCGGAATGGGAAAAATGGTCTACATGTAAATTATTCGAAACTTGCGATTCTTGTGACATGTAGTATTGGCTTATTACTTGTTAAGTCAATACAAAAAGACTTAAAAGTTAACAATTCATTCATTGAGACCAATGTTTCTTTAATGATCTTAACTTGTTTTTCTTTTGAGTAGCACAGTATCATTATTTTTGCTGTCAACTGCCAAATGCGTGAATGTCTATCAGTTCGAAACATTATGTCTTCTAAAAGTGTTAAAATCATGTTGTGGATAAAAGATAGACATACTGCTCTGCTTTTCTTAAACTTTAACTATAAAATATTTGTTTCAGATTAAGTTGACACTCTTATTTCATCAAAAAGTTATACTTATTCCATTGGTACTTGATCATAAGTACGTGAAGATTGTGATTGTGATTTCAGTTCTAATGGGGGCGCTGGTGGCGGAGCGCCATCATCGGAGTCATCATCATCATCATCTATCTCGTCATCAATGTACCCTGTATTGTTCTCTCCTGTCTCATAATCTCCCTTCATTTTCATGCCCCCTGAAAACTCATTGATGTTGACCATTTCCGGATCGTAACTCGGGTTCCCGTAGTCTTCCTCGCCATCATGGCCATACGCGTAATCCTCAACCCCTAACTCGCTTCCTTGGAAGGTACCCGGTCGCGACCGGTTCATACTGTGGGCATCCTTATCGTCATCACCTCCGCAGAAACAGATGCAGCAAACCACCAACATAATGACGAATAAGATCAGACCAGCGCCCCCTATGATGATTACAAGGATCCACGTCGGAAGAAGTCCCGTGGATTGAATCTTGATCTCCACTACAGAGTGTCCTAGCTCATTGGTTGCTATACACTGCAAGACTTTACCGACATCATTTTGATCAAGATTAACTTCGACTTCATTGAACTCCCCCTCCGTGGTATAATTCCAGTTTAGTGTCTCCCCCGTTCGCGATAGGAACGTGATTGTAGGTCCATCATCAAGTCCAGGGTTCGAGTCCGATTCACATCTCAAAATCTCAGTGATTTTCTCAGTAGGGGTTACTGACAGCGTTGAAGGTACAAACCGAAGTACAGGCTGGTACTTAACTTCAATTGGAGAGTCTGGGGTACCGACTTTCCTGGGCAGACCATTCATGTTCGTATAAACCGGAAAGCATGTTCCGGGATTATCTGCCAGCATCACGTGGTTTTGTATGCATTGAAAATACGCGCCATTATCAGCAGCCGTGATTTGATAGTCTGCAATGGCTGTGATAGAATCACCTGCTGTACCAGAGCCGGGCTCTGTGACTATGGAGGAAACGATCTCGACTCCCCTTCCAGCGCTTCCTGCACGGACGACCTCCCAGTGGAGATCTGCTAAAGGAACACCACCAACACTCTTGCACTCTAACTTGATGTCATCTTCAGCTGTGAAGATTCTCCTAGTCTGTCCTGGAGTGGAGGGCTTATCAATGGTGCATACTGGCGCGGATGGACGTATAGCAGTGTCCATGACCTCCAGCATAGCCCCTTCTTCCATAGCATTCCCAGCACCTGTGTCAACAATACAAGTGCACATTCCCGAGTCCAGGTTAGTCACATTAGTGATAATCAAGTTATACTGTCCGACGCTTGCGCCAGAATTATCAATGATATGCCTACTGAGAGCAGGATTGGTGTTTACATCAGGACCAACGGTGATGTCCTGTTCGCCATTAGCACTGTTGCAGTACCAGTACAAATTGCTCTTGCCTTTGTCACCTACTTGACAGTACATGGTGGCATCGTAACCATTCGCTCCTTTAGTGTTTGATGGTCCTTGTTTTATGTAGGCTCCATCTTTCAAGTCATCTTGCGCGAAGGTGAGCGTGAAGAGGAGCGCGACAGCCACCGAAGACAGATGGGCCACCATTTTGCTGCTCTAAATCACCTTTTGAGGCTGCTCAGCAACAATACCCGAAGGATCTGATGATTGTCAAAACAATCAGTTCAGATTGAAAGTATCTGATTTCTGATCCAAATTGTTCAGACTAAAGACTCAATCAATAGCGAAGAGTTCCTGTACCGGATTTCCAAAATGGCAGCCGTGCGTAGGTAGAGCTCAATCTGTTGACAAAATGACAGACCAAGTTGACACAAAATATTGATAGCAATTATTGTTCATTTGATGGTTGGGCAACTTGGGTGCGGTCAGGTTCACAAAACACTACTTGCTTTCCCAGTTCATGACACACAGGCAGATATGTACACCATACAACAATCACGTATACTTAAAATACAAACAATTAATACACGGTTGAATTTTAATATTAATAAGGGGGTTGACACTTATTGTTGGGACACTTTAGTTGTGACACTGTTTGTTGGTATCGATTTAATCATTATTCGAATTGTATTCGATTTATTGTAAATCATTCAATGTAGCAACAGATTATCAGTCTGAACATTTTCTGTTTTGAAATGTAAAAAGTTCAATTTATCTGAGAAAATGCATCATTTAGTTTTTTGAAAATTATAATAAGCAGCCTTGACGACTATTCCATCCCTTTTAACCATAATGAATTGTTCCATTATAGGTGGATATCTATCGGTAAATAATGGCATTGTTATGGGTTGTTTAATTACAGACGGCTCTTTAAACAAGTCTATTGAATAGAAATTGATGACCGTGAAATGTCCCTTGCCTCGTTAGCCTCATTGGCGTTGTGTATTAAAATAATGGTAATACGTGTAGAAAGATTTTGTTAATCAACGAACCAAATTGGCAGGATAGGTGGCGGAATGCACTTCGATCACTGAATGCGATCCTAAATCAGGAACATGGGGATTTTCTGCAGCAAATTCAAGGGATGCAGTGGTTGTGGGATGTCTGTGCGATCACTGAATGCGGTCATAAACAAGACGATAGGGATTTCCTGCAGCAAATTTCAGGGATGCAGAAAATGTCTTTCTGATATTCTGTACGTAAAGCTCGGTCAGCTTCCAGGAACTTCTCAGTGATTAAGGACAAATTAAGCTTGATTAAAAAGCATTTTTTTTTATAAGGGTCCCTCGCGGTGCTCCAACTCACACTGACAATGGGTACGCACACAGTAGCGATTGCCCGATCAGTGGGGTATTTTTTTCGTGACAAATAGCGATCATTATGATGTCCGCGATTTCGAAAAAAAGGGGTATTTTTTAACCAGAATATCCTCGAAATAAAAAAATGGGGTGCATTTCTGTGATCTAGGAACTTAACACATTGATAATGCTGGAAAAAAAAATTGCACAATCGTCGTTAAAACCTTGAACTATATGAATTGCAGTAAAGCAGGGAGGTAAATAAGGAAAATTAACTGGGTGGGCAATTTAATTAATTTTTGCCCAAAAATCAGCGAAAATAAT